>JAAMPI010000578.1:0-31646 GCA_013054445.1 Cudoniella acicularis
TACTCGAGACACGTAAGGTCGAAGTCGACTCGAAGGATAGTGGTGATCGGACGCCACTATCTTGGGCAGCTGAGGGAGGGCACGAAGGCGTAGTCAAGCTACTACTCGAGACACGTAAGGTCAAGGTCGACTTAAAGGATTGGTATGATCGGACGCCGCTATCGTGGGCAGCTAAGGGAGGGCACGAGGATATAGTTAAGTTACTGCTTAGTATAGGCAAGGTTGAAGTCAACTCGAAGGATTAGCATGGTCGGACGCCGCTATCGTGGGCAGCCAAGAGTGGGCACGAGGATATAGTCAAGCTACTGCTCGAGACACGTAATGTTGAAGTCGACTTGAAGGACATGAGTGGTTGGACGCCGGCATCGTGGGCAATCGATGGAGGGCACGAGGCTATAGTTGATAGTCCGGTTCAAACTGCAGGTGTGGACAGACAATCTTTTCTCCCTCTTCTTCCTGTAAAATTCTTTGGATCTATTTTATCTGAAATTTGAGATACAATACATTGCTTTGGAACACCCCGAAGCAGTTTGGAGTCGACAGCTAAGATTGAGTCCCGACTGTAAAGCCAAGCTAAGTCAACCGTCTTAGAGGAGCGATTGATTTTCAAGACTTTCCCCACATCAAGAGTCTTCTGAGTTCTAGCAAAGATTACCACCTCGACTATCATATCCGGCCTTAGTAAATTTACGGAGATGACCGGATTTTCACTGCCCTTGTCAGCATTGGCTGGTGTATGGTCGCTCTTCTTCTCTATGTCGCCTCGAATTTTGAGGGTAATTATTTTGCCCCTTTCCTAAGTAGGTTGCGCGTTCTGGGATCTAGGGTTTGTGGTGTACTTAGTGTGTCCCTGTCAGTGTCTTTGTTGTTCTGTGAAGCCAGCTGTCCCGATTAGCCTTGACCGCAAAACATGGAGATTTCCACTTACAGCAGAACCCTCACCCGAGTCTTCAGGATCAGGTAGCTTTTGCTTCTTTGGAGAAGCTTCAGTTGAAGCTAGAGAGTCCTCGAAACTTCTCTTTCTCTTCTTCGTTGCTTTGCGACCTTTCTTCGCTAACTTTTCTACCCTTGGTTTACCTGTATCACCTCCTTCTTTCAAGCAGACATGAGGTGTCACATCTTTACAAGGCCCGCATGTCATATTGCAGCAGTTTTCGCACCAGTCTTGGTCATCTGTGCCTCTATCACCACAGGTCGAGCAGATTTCTGGCCGAACACCAGCCTCAGTACCCAAGAACAAATCCGAAGCTTCCTGTCACGAATCCCAACGTTCTTCACACGTACCATGATAGCTACCGGGGAGGTTTGGTCCTTACGGACACCCGCCACTACCCCGCTGGATCGAAACCAGCCGATCTATCGACAAGAACATCGCAGTTGATTGCTATCTTAGCACATACTCGCGGAGAACCTAGGTTGGATGTGACCGCCAAGCGCGTAACCTTGTGCGTGTCTTTGCAGACGAGATAGTTCTGGAGGCCCTCGGTGCCCGCGGACGTCGTCTCTTTCCTCAACGATGCACAAACTGCCATTACCAGAGTGATGGCCGGCTTTGTCACTCCCGCCCAGTCCGCCTTGTCAACGCCTGCGATCCAGCCCCTCCTGGCGCTCCTGCTGCTCTGATGGCTGATTCTGCTATCAATGCTTCAGCTCAGCAAGCGGCGGGACAGGGTAGCGGTGGCCCGCAAGGCCAAGATGTCGGAATGGGTAGATCTAGATCTGGAAATGCAGGATGTTCGCAGATCAGTTCGTCTTCGCGCCAAAAATTGGATCAGCCGGGGAGTCCAATCGTGGCGACAGCGGCCTGACCACTCAGCGAAGCTGGAGTCCTTCAGATCAGGAGTCGCTTAGTGAGCAGTTACGGCAGGAGGCTCGACGGGCGTCTTGAAACACTCCGCATATGAGGAATATGTCGCTTGGTCAGAATGCCGCTACTGGGTCTCCGTTAAACGTTGCTGGTCAGAACCGTCAGAGCTCTCTTGTCCCGTTTTCGATAAGAGCCTTCTGCTGAAGAGTTGGCTTAGTAGTCCATGCAACTTCAATGGTAGACACTGGCCTATGGCATGGCAAACAGCTTGTACTTCTCGCAGTTTGTCGAGCATCGCTCCATTGGTAGGCATAACGTTTGTATGCTGCAAAGTAGTGGTTAGGTGCATACCCGTTATCCTAGTGGATCTAGCAGGGAACAATTCCAGTAAGATGTAAAAACATCCATCGCCAGATGATATCGCGCACTCCTGTGAGGGTGTGAGTAAGAAGCTTAAAGGCATGTGGCAAATAGACAAACTTTACGTCTTGGGGCGCTGGTGATATGAAAGATCTTCTTGCCCTCCTCTATCTTTTGCAATCGAAGCTTTTCGGCCTTCTCTGCGCCGGGGTTTCGCTTGCCAGCCACGGCGTCTGCGAAGCTCGTAGGCTTCTCCATGATAGCGGATTAAACGCAAGCTAGGAAATTAGATAGAGAATTTGATGTAGATTATGTGGTATCTGGATCACGGTTCCTTGCTACGTATTTGCTCACTGCCAAACGATTATGGAAAAGAGAAGGGGAGACTCGGGTGAGGCAGTGTAACAAGCGAGGCCGACTTTGCATGTCCTTAGCTTGTTAATTGTATTCGAGATCTGTTGTTGGCTCGGAGGATAGTCGGGGTTGTGTGCAAGACCGGGCATTCCATCATATAAGTCTTGGCTCGTAAGGTATCATCCTGTCCCTGACGCATGCAGCATTTCCACGAGTATCAAAGACGAATTGACTCTCCCATAAAGCACTTGCGAGATTTCGTCGTGAATCTGCTTACAAGTTGCCGCAAAGTTGAGGTTTCCGAAAGACGTTCCCCATGCCCACCTGGTGTTGATAATATCAAAGCTTCCATCTTGCCGCTGATGGGTGAAGTGTTTGACTTCCAAACCAGTACCTGCATCGATGGTGGTTGGAAGCTCCGTTATGCCGCTGTTGATCCATTCGCGTTGCTTCTCCGTCGGCTTGGTCGTCCAGAAGGCCTCCATCCCAAACGATTGAAATTTTGGTATATTGCGAGCCTTCTTAGCAGGTTGGCGGGCACAATCAAATTGATAGCTGTAGATCTTGCGAAACCTCCCCTTATTAGAGTCATCACGGCCATTGTCCCAATAAATGTATCCTGGTACAATTCGCCAGGTTTGCGGAACATCTACATATGCGAGCTCCACGATGCGCCAGCTTGTCTAATTGATCAGACTCGCGAGATGCAAAATGATCGCCACTCTACTGTCTTGAAAGTAGTATCCTAGGGATTCACTGCCTATTAGACATCCAGGAGCCTGCGTCCCTTGGACCGTCGCGTCGTCGATATCTTGGAGACGCTGACAACACTCTGAAGAAAAGAGTATATGTTATAGTAAGATATTATCAAGAGGCGGCAATAGACTTCGATCTATCTTCTTGTCCGGTCTAATTCCTTTAGTCATCTTTTAACATCGTGGTTATTTAATAACTTTCAAGTGTTTTGTGCTATACCGTAATACGTAACAGCGTAACATTAGACGGTCCAAAATACACTTAGTTTTTGAAGGCGGAAGCGATCATAGTCTTCTTATTGCTAGGCTTATTAGGTAACACAAAATGTCTAGAAGTGTTAACTCACTTCTACTACGTGGAATTGTGGTACTTGAAACTTTAGGTATTTTATTACGAAGTAGGTGCAGTGTCAGGGATTTGACAAGCCATTAACAATGATGCAGTTGCTCCCTTGCGAATTCAAGGAAGTTGCACCCAAGAGCCGCTTTGTATTTAGGATCAAGCCACCTATATGTATGATTTTCTCAAAAATAAAAAAATAAAAAATATCGAAGATGAGCACAGAAATAAGGCTTGCTATCCATACAAAGCCTGTGCGGTGGCCTCCAACCGACAGAGGCCCTATTTTCAAAACATAGAATCATGTGATAAAGAGTCACGTGCCCTGACAACGACATCCCTCCTGCGTTGCACCTTCCTTCCTTCTCCCACAACGACTCTTCACGACATCCACAATACAATATATAATCGATACTTTTTCATGCGATGAGCCTCTCAGTTGGGATCGGTATACAGCTCAGATTGGGAATTTGGGCGCCCTCAGATCCACACTGTAAGCAGGCTTAAAAGCAACCTCAACTTCAAGTATTGTGGTGTGCAACAGCACCGAATTAACAACCACCCAGGAACCAACCAAGTTGCCAAATCTGTCATCATGGATGACTTAGATCAGGCCGCCATATTGGAAGTTCAGTTGCAGGACATCGATGAGCTGCTCAAGAAACCAGTCGGGTCAAGCTTCAAGCAGACTCTACTGGTCCAGCAAGAAGAGCTGCAAGGAGCCTTATCAATTATCCGGGATCGACAAATGTGCAAGAGCATATCGCGCGCAGTCTTGCAAGATGCGACTGCAATTAAAGCATTTATTGAACAAGAGCAACTGGTAGAGAATGATCGTGCGTTTGCTTCCAGGTTGGCTGGGGTCGAATATCGACCACCAATTCTCCCAACCCCTCCAGCCACATCTAGAAGCGGAACTCCAACATCTTCTCGTGCTCCTGTATCAAGTGCACCTGGAACTCAGGCCAATTCTTCAAATTCGTTACCCACGCCGTCGTCTTCCTTGCGAGGTTCGCTCGCCCCTTCACCACAGCCATCCACTCCGACGAGCAACGCATCATTGAGCCATTCGGCAGCAAGCAACGCAAATAAAATCCGCACACGAAGCTCTGCTAAAGGCGATATTAATGCAGCTTCTTCCCCGCACGGTACGCACCCAAACGGATTTGGAGCGATTGGTGTTCCACGAATTACAGGCCCTCAAAATGGCCCGGTTCCCAGATTTGCAGTAGACACCACAGCGTCTACGAAGAGGCCTCTAGATAGCAGTTCAGCGAGTGAAGAACCAAGTACAAAGCGCAGAGTTACTGGTCAACCTGCAGAAGACACGAAAAACGTTGGAAATAGCATAAATCAGAGTCCTGCTGAGGGATCCTCGACCATGATCCCCACGCCTTCCAACGACCCTACAAAAAGATCTTTAGAAACTGCTGATGGTCTAAATACGAAGAGAGTTGATATCGGTGCAACAAAAATTGCAAGTCAAACAAAGTCTCCCAAAGAGTCGATAGCACCTACGAGAGAACCGCAGACACCGCTTGCAGAGCCAAACTTCTCGGCTACTCCTCGGCTATCGGGTCCTTCTTTCGGTCAAGTCTCCTGCGTTAGCTGCGGAGACATCTTTTACCCCTTCTCTACTGCTAAAATGGTCTGTGAACATGTATACTGTCAGGCTTGTTTACAGACATTGGTGAAGAACTCTTTGGTTGACGAAAGGTTATTTCCTCCTCGTTGCTGCAAGCAGCCCTTTTTAATGGATAACATGCGAAAGCTCCTCACCCCTGACCTCATCAGTGGATATTGGGAGAAAAAGATTGAGCTAGAAACACGGGATCGAACTTATTGTTCAGCTCCTTCTTGTTCTACCTTTCTCCACCCCGTCAACATCTCTGCCGATCAGAAACTAGGAACCTGTCCCGTCTGTTTTGTTGGGACTTGTACCATCTGCAAGGGGAGTGAGCATGATGGAGATTGCCCCAAGGATGATGAAATTCAGAAAGTACTGGATCTTGCTAAGCAGGAGGGATGGAGACGTTGCACCGAGTGCGGCCGTGTCGTCGAGCTCAAGGTAATCCAAATTCCTTTTCAGTGGACTTCATTATTTGCTTTATTTTCACTAGCCTTACGCTTAACTAACTTTGCTTCAGACTGGGTGCAACCACATAACTTGTATCTGCAAGTCAGAATGGTGTTACTTTTGTGGTGCTCCATGGAAGACGTGCCAATGCGTGCAATGGGACGAGGATCGACTTATCGAACGAGCCCAAGTAGTTGCAAACCGCGAGCAGCCAGGCCCTGCTGCTCCAGCACAGATCCATACTGCTAGACAGGATCTCGAGCAGAGACACAATTGCAATCATACTCATTGGGCAAGAGTTTCTGGTGATTTTGATTGCGAAGATTGCAATAGGTATCTGCGTCGTTTTATTTTCCGTTGTGAGCAATGCCAAGTTGAGGTCTGCGCTGAATGTCGGCGTAATCGAATGTGAGCCCCAAGGTTCAAAAAAAGTTGGGAGACTCGCTGTGTTCGATAGCTGTTTGCGTGAGTGCAAAGGGATTTTAGGAGATTTTTGCGCATCACGAATACTTGGGTGACATTTGGACGCAATACAGAATTTTTTTTGGATTTGAGAACGCTCATCAAACAAAATTTTAGGGGCAGGGATTTGCGTTTACAGTTGCATATGTGGTGCCTGACAGCAGATGATGTATTTTACTTGTTGGCCACAGTTCAACGCTTGTGGCCGATGTGCTTCGCTGTATGATTGCACCTACTTGGAAGAATGAATAAATTAATGAAGTTCATTCATTTAACTTCATTCAATATTTGTTTTTTGCATGTACTTTGTTTGAACAAAAATATCTTAAGTTATTTACTGTTTAAGTAGGAGATCGATGTTCGCGCTTTCCGGGTTTGACGGCTAACAAGCAGTCAATTAGCTAAATAATAATAAAAGTAAGCGGCCGAAGAAAAAAGAAAAAATAAAGGTTTGCAAATATTGCGTTTTTGTTTAGTCTTGATTCTTCTGCCTCCCCTGTCATTAACCACTTGATAGTTCTTATAGAAGTCAATAGGACTATATTCTTATAAAGCTTGTTTCACTTTCAGAATAGTGTAAAGTATTCCCCAGAGGCACCGTACCCAAGAAGCATGTGGATATTTCGTCAGGGCAAAACATCAGAACTTGATGCGGACTCAATGTTATGCTCAGGATCAGATCCGCACCGCGGATGGATCTGGTATTACGATCAAATCTAGTAGTTCGTAATACCGGCAGCAAGAGCGGCTCAGACCAGTGACTCGGGGGTGGGGATAGTGATGTTAGTGATATTTGCGATAAAGCTAATAATAAATGGTTAGTAATAATTAAGGCGGTGCGAATAGGGAGGGGGCCCGAGCTATAGTCTATCTCCGCCAATCTAAAGCGGTGGTTGGTCGCTTTAGGACAAAGGCGATATTGCAGTGTAACGTTTCACACCGTTACACCATCGCGAAGTTTTGGTAAATTATTTTCTCTTAAATTGAATTATATACCAGAGGCTCTAAGACTCTTTCCCTTTCTCTCTTGAATCAAATCGGTTACTTTTATCCTGCTTTATAGAGTTCTTTTTAGCAAATCGTTGGTTTTAGTCACAAACTCATAGATCCACGCAGGAGCAAATTCAATTAGTGCATATGTTAAGAAATCTATTAGCTATAGGATTTGGCCTGGCCGAAACATTATCTAGGTCCGAAAATCTCCTTTCAAATCTTTTTGCTATTAACAAAATTGCTCTCAACTTCGTCTATGAGACTACAAATCCAAAGGATCAAAATCACAATCCAAGACCCCGAAGCAGCAACGTACTATTGACTCCCTCAAATTATTTTCAAGGCAAGATAGTTCTACTCCGTCGGATTGTCTCGATCAATACGGGCCATCAATCTTGTTGCCTTCGCTGAAAACCTCCCATTTGTCCGAAGCCATCAATGCCTTGTCTTTGTTGAGAAACCTAGCACACTTCTTTGCATGTACAAGTACATTATTTCCAGATCTACAGAAAGCGTAGTAGCCCTCTCGAGCAAAACCTGTGTCTGTAATAGGAAAGTCACGAAGTGTTTCTGTGAAAGGCCTCAAAACATCTCCCCGAGTTACACCACCTGGGCAATGCTTTTTGTCGAGAAAGACGTATGTTAAAGTCCTGAGGTAACCAGGGTGGAACTTCTCCTCTAAATGAGGTTGTGTGTCTGGACCAACTGGCCACTTGGTGGTAGCGTTGTTTGGTCTGGGTTTCTTGTTGGGCATATTCGAGAGCGGCGCATCCATTCTTCGCTTGGAATTCTAGTTTATACAGATCGTTAGCTGATATGATATTATTGAGGATGATATTCAAGAATATCTATGGAAGACAATCAGTTACAGAATGGAAATTGCTTACCGTGTTATGCTTGTCCTTCTCACCAAAATCGGGATATCTCACTTCGCTAGTCGTGCTCATCAAGCTAAGTCCTATGGGTTCTAGATCATCCTCTATGGGATCTACATGGCCAGTAGTACTCATAAAGCTAAGTACCTTAGGCTTCGGATCATCCTCCGTGAGATCTATAACCTGCTTTGAGTGATTCGCAGATTTTTCGGGCTTTCGATTGAGATTGGGCTCAGTTGGGAGGAAAGCATTGGATATATTCGAGCCACCCATTCTTGGGGTTGAGTCATTTGAGTTTCGCACGGGCTTTGGTGCACCTGCTGGATTTTCCAGACTAGTAGTTGGATTTGAGTGGTGTGGGTTTTCTTCCGGCATTGTATTGCTAGTCGGCTCTCTCGGTATGAATGGGCTTGATGAATATGTATTACCCATTCTTGGAGATGAGTAGCTTGAGTTTTCCTCGGGCTTATTGACAAACAAAGTTCTCGGGGTGAATGCATTTGACGTATTTGCGTGGATGGTAGCTGTGGTGCTGCTGTTGGTGCTACTACTGCTACCTGCAACTTGGAAATTATCGCTATCTTCCGTACTCCTTTCAACTTCTTTGGTTGTCAACTTCGAGCCAGTGACCGCCGTCTCACTTGCAGCTGCCACTTCTGCCAATGTGGAAGCAGTCTTGTCATGTTCTCCAGTGGTTCTTGAATTGCTTACGACTGGTTCAGCTGCCTTTCCAGAGTTTGCCGTTGCAGAGGCAATATCTTGGAGATTACGACTCGCAGTTTCCGTGCTAATGACCGCTGTTTGGGTTGTCTCTTCCTCTTCTGCTGCCGTGGAAGCTCTCTCGTAAACTTCACTACTCGAATCTGGGTTGTCTTCAACTGCCTCAATTGTCTTTGCAGCCTTTGTTGTTGCGGGAGTAACGTCATTGACTTCATCGCTTACAGTGTCCGAGCCAGTATTCCCTGTATTGTTTGCCTTCATCTCATTTGCCGTCGCGTCAGTACGCTTTTCAGCGTTAGAATCAACTTCGTTTTCGGGTTCATTATTTGTTTCAAACTCTGAGGCCGGAGGGAGAGCGACGGCGGCGGACTTTTCAGTCTTAGGCACATCTTCTTTTTCGGAATTATCCTTGTTCTCAGACTCGTCCTTCTTGTTGAATTCATCTTCGTTCTCGGGCAGATCCACCACTTTTGTCTGACGGCCGGTACGACGGGAGGCTCGGGGGAGACAAGCAACGACACGCTTTTTGGCTTTCGGCTCATCCTCGTTCTCAGACTCAGACTTGTTCTCAGACTCGTTCTCGTTCTCAGGCTGAACCACAAATTTCTTACGGGAGGCTTGAGCAAGAGAAGAAGCTGGCAGCGGAATTACCACAATTGTCTCGCCGTCATCTTGTTCGACAAGGAAATAGTTTTCAGACTCTTCTGTTTCACTCTCACTTTCCTCCGAGGCCTCCACCGACGATTGCCGTTTCGGCAGGACAGGCTTTCCCCTCACTCTATAGTATTCAGCGCCTCTATTATCAGCCTCGCCATGCTCGTCCACAATTCCCTCAGCAGTCAAACGACGAATGAACTTGGCCTCTTCTTCCAGCTTATCCAGTATCGCCCGCTGGCGCATATTCTTAATGTGGACACCCTCTCTAAGCAATTTGGCGGATTCCGCGAGGTATTTCTTTACATTCCGGGCGCTCCGTGCTCCATGTTTGAGAGAGTTCTTCTTGCGCTGAAGGCACTCGAGAGAATGCTCAATCACTTCCATAAGGAGGTGATGGCGGTCGCCTTTGAGACTGAGACCACGAGTGTGAGCCTCCAATTGGAGATAGCGGATATCCGCATCGTTGAAGTCTTCAAATTCTTGTTCCATTATGGATTCGGAGTGGTGTAAAGAGCGGCGGTTTCCTATTTGCAATTAGCGTTCGCGTATCTCAATGATAGCCTGGTGGGAACAAAACCAATAGTGTCAAAGAATATGTTCATAGACCCGAGTACAGAACCCAAAGTTCTTAACTCCAAGAAAATATGTGACCAAGGTAACTGTTTGTGAAGGAAATCGTCTATCACATGAAGAGCAAGTGGAGGGGGTGGTCGAGAAGGAAGTCGGGAGAAGTTCGAGACTCGAGCAGGTCGCGAGAGGAACGTCGAGAGGGCGGTCGAGACGCGAGAGCCGAGCAGGAAGTCGAGTAGGTGGCGGAAAATGAATTGGAAGGAGGAGTCTCTAAAATAACCTAGAGGGAAATCGACAAACAAGTCTGATGATCCTCTCCGTAAGTTTTTTGGGCGGTGTCTGCAGCGCGTTGCAAGAAAGTTTTGTGGAATTAAATGTGCGCTAGTCAATATATGTATAAGACCAGGCTCCCACTGTTGGCCCAGCTTCTGTGGGTCATTTGAAGGTCAAATATCATTAGCCAATGGGCAATTAGTAGAGTGAAATGCCTTCCTTGGTGCTGCCTCTTTTCAAATTTTAGAGTGTAAGAACAAATTTCCCAATTACATGTTTTGCAAACCTTTTGAAATTAATCTGTTGTCTTTAGCAGTACTTGTCCGTTGAACAGTTTAGCAATATTCACTACGTGTTCAAGCATAGTAATTGAAAGTTATAACTATAGGGTCAGTAACGAGATGACATTGAATCATGAATACAGTTCTTAATTTCTTAGGCACGTTAATAGTTTATAATCACTTGGAAAATCATGCTTTTTGAGAATCAACAAGCTGTATTGCCGTCACCCCTTGATATCTGAAACACCTTAAATTTTTGACTTATAAATAACAGTAAACCTACTTTCTATTTCTATTTCAAGAATTTCTAGTAGGTTCGAAAGAATACGAAAGAAACGTGAAATCTAGAGAAGAGGTTCTAAGATACAATAGAATCTAAAAGTGGAAGTCGCGAGAATAAAATCTAAGTAACTTCTGGTTTCCTTTTTCTTTAAAAACTTAAAAATATATTAAATCTAACTCTAAATTTTCTTATTAAAAGTTTTTATTTTTTATTTTTTATTATAATTAAATAATAAAAGTAATAAATATTAATTTCGTTCCGGACAAGGCTTGCCGAGGCCTAGTACAGCTAGATTAGGCTAGATTAGGCTAGCTAATCCTAGGCCGCCTGCCTACCTAGGTATATACAATATTTCGTGACCTAGACCTCTGCTTTTCAAAACATCGACACAACAACACGTTACAAAATGTCCCCAACCGAAGCATCTAAGCGCAAAGCGCGCGAAATAGAGCCTTCCGCATCACCTCCTTCTAAACGACCCAGTCGTCGCGCATCTTCTCTCAAACGAGCTGGAAGAGGCCGAGGGGCTCCTGTCGTGAACACTAGGATTCCTTCCGACTCCGAGTTCTCTGAAACTGAGGAGGAGGACGACGAAGCTGAGCAGAACGATTCCAAGACCGAAATCCCGGACCAATCAACCTGTTTCCTCCCAGATATCGTCTACGATGAATTTTGGGACGAAGACGATGAACATGAACTCCGTCGCTCCTGGACCGAAGATGATGACTTCCTGTTAGATCAGTGCGACCCTACTGAAGTTGAATTATGGAGGAAAGCGGCCGAGATTTTCAAGAAGCCGGCGCATGATTTAATTCCTCTCGATATGGTTGTCTCGATCTTGGGTCAGAATCAATACATCAAGAATCCAAAGACCGGCAACAAAGTCGACAAGTCTACCAACTGGACTCGTAACTTGGCCGAAAAGTTTGGAATGATCATCTGTATCCCTGTCTTTAAAGGCCGAATCTCTCGTTTGAGGAAAGCGCTACAGATCGCATTGAACTGTAGAGTTGGTGCAAAGAGAAAGAGAACCACCCAATATCCTAAGGAATGGGACACGGTGTGGTCAAGAGCCAAGGAAAATATTCGAAGACAGGGTCACGGTCTCACAGAAGAACAAGAACTTCGCCTCGACGAGTACCTTAAGCAGCGCATGGAACCCAGTCCGGACGATCACACAGCCTTTACCTACTACATCGAAAAAGTAGTCAAACCAGGTTGGAAGGTTACGAATGATAAGGATACCTGGAACCTAATGATCTGTGATCTTGATGCCATCGAGAAGGCGTGGAATATGTATGTTGAAAAGAAACATCCATATCTGAGGACAGTCGCCGAATATCAGGATTTTTATAACAAATTTCACTCTAATTCGGGATTCCTGCCAGGAGGTCATTCAAGAAAAGAGACTTTCAAACAACGGAAGCGGGAATGGCTGTTATATCTCAAGTGTTGTGATGAGGTAGATTCACGCATCGACGCCAATCGAAAGAACAAGAAGGGGAAGAATAAGAAGGGTCAGCATGCCAAAACCCCCGTCTCATTCACGCACAGTCAAGAGTCCGACGAGGAAGATGAAGCTCCGAATACGCCATCTACAAATGAGAATGGCGTGGAGGCTCGAGCATCTGAATTTCAAGATGAAGAATTCAACAATGCAACATTATATTCTCCAAGAGGCTCGTTGCCAATCAGATCTCATTCTACTAGTGTGTCTCTCAATAGTCCCATTCACAATCATGGCTCTGGCGATCATCATGTTCAGGTTGAACGGACACAAAATGAGCAACGGGCAGATCATGATAGTATTATAACAGAAGGCGAGGAAACCGACGGTCTAATACCGGAGTCTCAAGAGAAGACAAAGTCTCCGGAGAGGGCAAAGACTCCAGAGAAGGCAAAGTCCCCGGAGAAGACAAAACCCCCAGAGGAACCGCAGTCTTTACAGAGGTCCCGATCCCCAGAGAATATAGCATCTTCAGAAGAGGAAGGACAAATTTCCGACAGGGAAATACATGCCCCTAATTCTCTAATTACCGCTCTCCAAGCCAAGACCACAGCAACCACCGAGTCCAGCGACAACTCAAAGGGGGAAGCCCCCGTTGAAACGCCACATGTCGAAACAACAAGTAAAGTTTTGGAAGATATTGGTGCCGTTATTAAAGGCACGATGCCTCGAAGAACCCGCCGTTACGGCATAGTTGGCGAGTCAATCAAGCCTTTCAGTCCAGTCGAAACAAGAGAATCGTTTAAGAAGAGCGTAGATTACGGACTACTATGCGTGGAAAGGGAGAATGATCATTTGGCTCAAGGTGTGGATTCCATGGCAGGTATCGAATATATTGCCCCGGAAACACATGATAAAGTCAATATGTCATTATAATTCTATCACATCGCGGAAGGGTGAAAATTTGTAGTATGAATGTATTTGTAGACAAGAAAAGACTGCATAAACCAATTGAATGTGACCAAAAATGTCCCTGTCAGTGAATTTCCTAGTGTCTTGCCCATGCGATTGTAGTAGACCTTGAAATTCTGTGCTGTCACCGACGGCTTGGACATTGTTTTTGTTGCATTATTAGGTAATAAGCACTATTCTAGGCTTAAGGTTTAGAACTTACTAGAATCTTCTAGGTTGTTCTTTGATTTCTAAGCGTTGATTTCTAAGTTATAGAAGCTTCTAGTAACTACACTTGTAGTATATATAGTCCGCTCACCCCTTTGTAGATAGATAAGTCTTTAAGTCAAATTCATATTATTATTCCACATACTTGAATCACTCTCGACCTAACAGTCGACTCTTCTTCCGCCCACACCTTAGCCGCCTACCGACGACTATATAGATATATCTTCTATATACTATATACCGCGTACTACGGCTATGCCCTTACCTCTAACAAGATTCTAGTAAGGTTTAAACCTTAAGCTTAGAATAGTGCTTATTACCTAATAATGCAACACTTATTTGCAAATATAATTGCAATATAGAGAATGTCAGGATTGATACCTCAGGGGAGGTCTGACAGAACGCTCGGGAGTCAAGGAATGCAGTGATGAATAGCATCAATACTTGGGCAGTTAATGTTTCTTCACATGACAAAATTCTTGGAGTGATCTCCTCCAACAGCTCAATTAATTCTTGCTCTTTGTATTGGCCTTTGAGGCCGACACGTTCAAACGTCAATGCGTATAGAATCATGGCAATCGAGAAAGAGGAATGCATACCCCAATATGTTCATTCGCACGATGGGATGGCGAGGGGCTGTACTATCCACGGCTTGCGTATCTCTTCACTGATATCAAGCTTATCAAACGGAAGACTCAGTACTTTGTTTACTAGGTCGTCCCAAGTATGCCTCGAGGAGAGATTTGTAGCAAGATCAAGATACCCGGACAAAGCTGAGAGTCTGGTTGTGCACTTTGCCAATTCTTCTTTGGCTACTTGAAGCTGAGTCTCAATGTTGCCTTTCACAATGTTGATCTCTGTAACCTTCGCTTGCTGTTGCTGGCGTTGCAATGAAAGTTGATTATATTTGTTGGATAGTTCTTTCTTTTCTCCAATCAGCCTATCTCTTTCTCGCTCAAGAGTTGTCTTTTCGGCGGACAGATTAGACTTTTCTCGTTGAAGCTTCTTAATGTCCAGTTTGAGAGAATCTGCAGCGCACTCGAGAAGTTTTTTGTGGTCTGAAAGACCTTTGTTACTGAGACTTAGCCTCTGGATTTTGCTTTCAGAAGTTGATTTCAAATCCTGGAGTTCGGTCTTAGCCTCGCGAAGCTGCCTTTCCAAACCGTGATTCTCATACTCCAGCGTGTCGTATAGATCTCCTATCATCTGGGCATCGTGTGCGACCTGGTGTTCTCTATTGTCGCTAAAGAAGGTGAGTCGGCTGATTTCCGACTCCAACTGTTGTATATCTTGTTCAAATCGCCCAGCGATCAGCTCAGACCTCCATTCTGTCTCAGCCACTTTAGCTTGGAAAAAAGTTCGAAGTTGGATATTATCTTCTAAATCTTTCTCTGCTGCTTGAAGCACTACCTTGGTGTCATTCAATTCAGAGAGGATGCGAGCTGATTCTTTATTAGCCCTGTCTTCGGCCAGCAAGGCACGCCTTGCTCTTGCCTCTTCTTTATTGCGTTGCATTGTCAAGGCCCGAATATTGGCATCCTTTTGCGCCAGCAAACGCTTTTGTTTTTCTACCTCGGCGTCTGATTTCTGCCGTTGAGTCTCAGTGTAAGCAAATCGTGCATTTGCGACTTCGCTAAATTGAGTCTGAGGAATACGCTGAGATGCATCGAGTGATCGCTTGCTCATTTCTTGAAGGAGACGGTCTTTCTCTGATCTTTCATGCTCGAGTTGCCGCTTGAGGGCGTTATATTCATCATCAGTGTGCGATCGAACTGGAGCAGATCCACTGCCTCCAACCTGGGAATTAAACGACAAACTTTTCAATCGGTCATTTTCTTCCCGGAGGGGCCGCAATTCAAAATTGAAGAGAAGCTTCTCAAGATTTGGATGGAGTGATCTCACAGGATCGAGTGATTTTGCACTTCGGAGAAGAATAGCAGCCGCATCCACCACCATTTTCGTTGGGGTAGCTTGCTCTCGACTCAGTATCTTCTCGACGCGTGTGGTCAACGCTGGGGAGGCTCCACCCTGGTCATCATTGATCATGAGGCTCGCCAATTCCCTTTCAGCATTCTTTAGCCGTGTTTCACATTCCTCGACCCGCGGTTCAAACGCAGTGATCTTAGCATCGAATTCGTGGTAACGGTCCCAGTGATCTTTTGTAATGACCAATTTTCCAGTCTCACTGAGTACTTCGCGATTCAATGCAATCACCCTTCCAGTGAGGGCATCTAATAAGGTGTATAGTCTTGGAGGTGGTGATTCCGTCATAGTGAATTTGTATTAAAGTCTGATTTCTCTAGCTGCAGACTGATGTTCAGAAGTCTGACACTAATCTATACTATTTTGGGCACTTTACGCGAATGCGCCAAGACATTCATGTGACCACTAACCATATTCGGCTTACCCCTTTATCGTTTTCTTCAGGTGTTCCATTACGTGCGACAAGGCTTGTAAGAAAGATATCTGGTACTATCTTTATGCATAAGAGTATAGTAGTTTGTATATACATCAGTGCTTACTGTTTGCTTCTGTGAATTATTAGAATATTAGATTTTCGAAACAAGAAGAGAGGCAATTGTGAGACAAGGCCTCCTAGCCTTCACTTATAACTGTACCTCCCTTCCGGTCTCTTTTCACCGAACGCACGGCTTTATATTTTCACTGTGTATAGATTCGAAGCTCAGTATTTTCTGTGTTTAGGAAGGCTCTGTGGGAGTCTGTCCGCTAGATATTGTTTCTGACCTTCCTTCCTTAATCAAATATATATCTGCATGACTTTCACATCAAAGACCCCAAATCCTGGTCTTTCAGCTGTTCGGAATTACTGACAGAAAATAGCTTTACGACAAACAATAAAAGCTGCTACAAAATTTCTCTCTGCATTGTGTGCTCGGGAAATTATGATATCACAGGCAGCAAACCATTCCGAAGAAATTAGACTGTCACATGGTTAAATGTTCTCACATTGATACTTCGACCAAATCACGTAACCATTGTCTTTAAAAGGGGAGATCTGTAGATTTCCTCGCTGTATCTACTAACCGAACCTTTACTCCATTCATTTGGCGCTGTACCTGCACGCAAAGTTGGACTTTATTGCCTTGGCATATTTCACATGTGCGGCTGCCAGCTTCCAATGGATCGACACAATCTATACCCAATACAAGAAACGAAACAAGGCAGTACCACTCCTCTCTGCCAGATTTAAGGAACTCGTCATAATTGATGATGCCTTTTGAGGATGTGAAACATCGTGCAATTTGATAGTACGCCTGCTGTACATTGACAACTCCTTCTGGAATCATGTTGTCAATGATAGCATTCATTGCCTCGGAATGAGAGCGGAAATTCCTGATGTGTTTACTCTCGGGAGATCCTTCAAACTTTTCCGTTTTTCGTTTCTTGCTGTTTGGTGCAGT
Source organism: Cudoniella acicularis (assembly GCA_013054445.1). Taxonomy (NCBI): domain Eukaryota; kingdom Fungi; phylum Ascomycota; class Leotiomycetes; order Helotiales; family Helotiaceae; genus Cudoniella; species Cudoniella acicularis. Next base: position 16,856 of record JAAMPI010000578.1, read on the forward strand.
GCCACCAGGCTGGTTAACAGAGTGAACGGCAGACCCCGCAGTCTCAGCCCTCTTTCGCTGATGCTCCTTCCATTCATTTGCGCCTACGGGATCTGGGCCAATGGCGGTATCAGTACCAGTGGCTGCACCAGAATTTTCCATTGTGACATCGTCGTCATACTTCTGACGCTTGCGAGCATCTTGTTCTTCGTCGATGCCATCGGGACTCCGCGGTCTCTTGAAGGCAGGAGGAGCAGGTCTCGATGCCTTGACATTCCTGTTAACGAGTTTGACCTTTTGTGAATCCATATCTGTGGGCTTTTTCCAATGGGGGTCGACTGCTAACACAGGATCCTTGGCCGGGTCTTTCACATACTGGTATGTTTTCCAGTAGTCGGGGTGCTCCAGGGCATAAACCAATGCAAATTCTCTGGTCCATGGCCGGTTTTTTTTCATACTTCTTGCCAGGCTGGGCCAAAGGATGTTCTTGAGGTGCCAATGTGCATTGGAACGGGGGTTTGTTTTGGCGGAATTTGAGCATTGCTCTTGCTAGATACTCAGGATGGAATTTGTCAAAGTGCTCACAACCTTCTAGGATGTGATTCATGCCACCGCAATAAAAACAACCTGGAATGAAACCACAGCTGTCAACGGGGCCGACGCATCGGTTGAGGTAGTGATCCTCTCGTTTGCAGTTTGAACAAATGCGTCGAGGATGGTCATTAGATTCTTTTTCTAAATGCTCCATTGACTTGGCGTAATCTCCATGTTCAGTTCTTCGGATTTCCGATCTATCTCGCTTTGGCTCATTTGGCTGTGACTTGCCATTGTTTTTTTGCTTGTTGTCATTGCCTTTGGGCTGGGTAGATGGCGCAGATCCACCAATTGATGGGGCAGATCCGGGGGCCGGACCAGGTTGGAAGCCACCTTGTGTGGTTCCAATGACCTGATCGACTTGCCTGTAACGGACGAGATACACCGTATCTACAACCATTCCGGGATTCTGAGGTATAGCAGACGGCATATCTATGTGTGGAACTGGTTGCGCTGCATATGTCTCCCGACCAGCGATCTGTCTGCTGGCGGGTGGGTTCTGCGGGCCTTGTGCACCGCGATCGTCATCTTCTGTGTTGTTGGTATTGTTGCGGGAATGAATGCGCGGACGATTCTTTCCTCGATCTTTTTTCGGCATCGTGGAGGTTGATGTCGAAGTTGTTGTGAAAGGAAGAAACAAAAAGTGTGAACCGCGAATATCACCTTCGGCCTCGCCTAGCCTCGCGTTATGCCACGTTCCTGACAGCAGTTGCCCCAGTGAATGAACTTCCCGCACTTCGTATCATGCCAGTAAGCCCTAATCTTTGTGCCCTGCTCGCAACTCTCCTCTTCAACCCTCTTCACAACCTCCCGAGACAGAAAACCCCGCATCTCTCCCAAAGTCATAACCCTCGAAACATTTGGGCGAGTAGTTTGTGGGAGGGAATGTCTGGTTGACGGCTTTGCTTTTATAGACGCTCAAGAGGCGCCCAGGTTGGAGTTGCGAGGTCTACAGTGAATAATAACAGCTTTGGGTGAATAAGCCTACTGTGAATCACTGAAAACAAGCTTTGGATTCACTTTTGACCGTGTGATTTGGAAGTTGAATAGCATCACGTCATTTCAGTTACTCCAGTTAGGGTTTATTGAAAATCCTCAGTTGTGCTATTTCCCGGATTATTCTCTTGGTGTTGCTAAAGGGTTTTATTGTATTCTTGTTATTGAAGTCGCAAGGCAAGTTCATTCTCTTGTTGAACTTCTTGGTTGTATTCTTACTATTGAAGTTTCAAGGCAAGATCCTTGTCTTTCTGCTTGAGGATATCAATATCAGAGTGATGAAAATCAAGGATGAGGTTTCTAGAGGCTTGGTCTAGCTCAGTCGACTTCTTAGAGGACTTCTTGCTGGGAAGAAGAACCTCGAGGAGGATCTTGATGGAATTTTTTAAGACAGATTAATTGAAATTAATTTTTTTAATTCCTGGATTGTTTAAGATAAGTGACGTGCTATATTGGTAACCGTGAAATGTGTTTCTATGCGAAACAAAGTTTACTATGACACTATTTTTGTTTGAACAGAATTTATTCAAATCCATGTGATATATAATTCTAAAGTCAAACACAACTCGACTCTATCTTAGAAAGGGTTACAACTCACCAGCAGTGACAATATAATGTCATTTGCATCTTTCTATTGAAAATTGACTGTATTTTTATGAAGTTTCATAAATATATTACAAAAAGAAATTAAATTACCCCGACCTATACTTCACAAGCTTTTTGCAGCTCAAATATTTTAAACCGTTGAAACCCAATAAATAGATAAGCTACATAATTAATATTCAAGGATAAGAGATGATTTGTCGATAACAAGGACACTGTTTCACAAACAATTTTAGGAATACGTACGTTGATAAGAGTACATTTACTTGGTCCCTGACTCCGTAGACATTTGAGTATTGGGATCCGTGTCGTGAGGTAGTGGGAAACCCTTTAATATATTAAATAGTTACAAAGTCAAGTCGGAACTTAGGCTATTGTAAAATAAGGCAATATAAATCACCTTAGCCTGATATATTTGCCATCATGCATTATAGCAATTTTCCTGTGTCCAGGATGTACTTGGAGCAGACAACTACGCATTCAGAGGAACAATTTCAAAAAAGAAAACCTAATACGTTCTACGGGGAATAATTTAAAGGATTAACAAGCAGTACATCATATTATTCGAATATTTCAAGTAGTCAACGTATTATGTGTTATGGGTTTTGTATTTACTCTAACATAAAATAAGATAAATAAATTCAGACCTCGTTTATTCAGAGGCCTTGCCATCAGGGCCGCCATCATTTTGCGGCTGCTGGGCGTTACTGTCGGAATCTTCTGGCTTGTTAACGAGAGCCACGTCCTCGACTTTTGTCGAACTTCCAACAGGGGCGGTAACCGGATTTTTTTCATGTGGTCTGAGCCTTGATCCAATGTGCTTCCTCTAGGCTTTTACGTTTGGGGAGTCAGCCAAGTGGAAAAAGGAACATGCGTCCTTCAAGGGAGTTGGATATCGATTATTTTTCAGACCGTCACTCCCAGTACCTGAGTACTTCATGGGCATGTTCCAACTTCTTTATGACAGGCTCGAAATTGGGATCTGTTTCTCCCCTGAGGTCTGTCTCAAGAGGCGAGGCGAAGACAAGCAAAGAGTGCTGTGGAATAAACTCATATGCGATGGACACACCGAGTTTCTCATCAATCGCTGGCAAGGCGCTTTTGTCGACGTCCTCGGTGTTGAATTCAATGGCATCGCGCACTTCATCATTGCCGGCAGACAGACTTGATACTGTCGATGACCTGCACGCATACAAAGTTGCGTCTTCCGCCTTCGTATTTGGACCCTCTCTTTGGGACCGATGTAGGATTTAGGGGGCGGGCCGGCTTTCTTTTCCTTTTCGGCAGCCTCCATTATTCTTTTATAGGCAATTGGTTTTTCCTTTTCTAACCACTTTCTATCCTTCTCCCTCAGCGCCATTGTTTTCTCGCGTTGGGTCGGGATCTTCGGAATCTTGTTCGCAGCGGCAGCACGTTCAGCATAACTCCCCTTTTCCTGGGCTAGGGCTGGACTTGAGCTACTTTGGCCATTGTCCTTTTGAGCACTCGTTTCAGGAGCAAGTTTCTCATCTGCTTTTGCCGGTGTTCCAGTCGCCTTTCCCTCTGAAGCCGTATCTGCCGCAGAGGCGCTCTCGGTATCTTCCGCCGGAGCGTCTTGCGAAGATGGGACAGGAAGGGGGTTATTTGGTCTTAAAGAAAATTCCATGGTGGTCTCGGGCTCTTTGCCTTTTCCTTTCCATGGCTTGCCAGTAAGCTTGCGAAGAGGTTCGTCGTCTCCAGGGAAGTTGAAATCAGTTCCAACTATATAAGTTAGGTTTGAATGCAGTAACAGGAAAGAGTAAAAGGAGACAAAGACTTACCCAGTTTCATCCAGAGATGGAACTCGAACCAACATTCCCGTTGACCTCTATCCATTTGTGGATAAAGCGGATCCTTCTTCAGGTTTCTCTTGACTTCGGAGCGAGCATTATCGACTTCTTTTTCGCCGAGCCCTAACTCCTCCGCCTTCTCTTCAATTTCGTAAATAACTCGGTTGTAAATATCGCTCATTGTCAAGTGATGATGTTGTTGTTAATGGTGCTACGAAGCGCGACTAGCGAGATGAACTTCATCTTTCCAACGCGAAGTGTCACGTGCTAGGGCAAACGAAACTTCTTATCAAGACACAATCTTATCGGCCTTTTTCCCTGCCCGCCAGCTAGCCTAGCGAGTAGTGCGATCTAGAGCCTAACGATCTACGTTATACTCTATACTTATATTATTACTTTTAAGGTTTAAAACTCTATAGTTATATATATTTTTAAAGTTTAGAACTTTATAGTTATATATGTTTTTAAAGTTTAAAACTCTATAATTATATTATTATTATAATATAGATCGCTAAGCTCTAGATCGCACTNCCCGCTAGGCNAAAAGACTATAGTATTCGCNNNTANNGTNAATACGCTTAGCACGCTATATAAGGCAAAGAATGCACTACAGCCGAAGTCCGCCCGGGCCACGTGACTAGTCGCGTGACTATCACGTAGCTTCGCTGATAACACGGACCTCCGACGCCATCGCATTACAGATATTATAAGTTTCCTATTATTATTATTCTAGATATCTAGCGGCTATCTAAGCTATATAATAGACGCTACCTAAAATATAAGCGAACTATATTATAAATTTATTTAAGATATAAAATACTTTTTTTTTAAATATTTTTTTTAATATTTTATTTTTTAATAATTACCTAGCTATTTTTAATAAGGATAAGATTAACTATCTTATAATTCTATATTTAGAACTTATTAAGGAACCTTTCTAGAATCGGATAATAAGACTTTCTAAAGGTCGGCGATATAGAAGGTAGTGACTAAAATGTGTGTGAATCAATTATGGTTAGATCTTGAAGGTAAACCAGTTGTGTCACACTAAACCGAAAATACTTTCTGGCGCAAGGCTAAGCGGGGGGAACGCAGCGATATGGTTGGGCTGCTGGATGAATGTTTGATCTTATATTGAAATAATTTATGTAATTAGTGAGGTTCAGCTAGAAGTGGGGCTACATAGGGCCAGTGGCTCTGTGCAGCCGATGGGAAATCATCATCAATCAATCATAAATCAATCAATCATGAATCAATCAATTCATTAATCAATCAACCGCCCCTAATTCCTTCTGTTCATATAAGGTCCTTGGTGCGGTTTGCATCATTTACCATATAATCTTAGATTTCTAACCTGTTTCTTCCTATCAACCTCAATTGCAATATCTTCTATAATTAAACTCTAGCTACTTTCCAGCTTAACATCATAATTGGCTAGTATATCTCTTGGAAATGGAAACAGTGTCGCACGTCGCTTCGGTGGCTGCTCATGTGCATCCCTCCAAATATCCTTCACGATACTGATACCCAGAGCCTCGACAACTGGTGTTATAAGAGGTAAAGACAGGATAATGGTAATGTAGCATGCTGGGCCAACGACCAGCAGATTCGCCCAATATGGGAGACCGATACCAGAGAGCATAATGCACAGCCAGGCACCGAGGCTCCAGAAGACGAAGCCGTGAATGAGATAGATGGTATAGACATGTGGGAAAGCCCAAAGAATAATTTTCGAACTGAAGACTTTCTGGATGAATGGGCTAAGCTCGACGATGCCTTGGGCTGCGATAGAGAAGACCAGGCCGTTGAGTCGCGGGACGTAGTATTCGACTGATCCCGCGCGGGGAGTCTGCTGGATTGGAAGCCCAGTGAGTATGTCGGGATGCACGTCGAGCTCAGCAACATTAAAGTAGTAAGAGAGCCAGATTTCGAAGGAGTCCTGAGACAGACTCAGAAAGACACAGATGGTGTAGAAGATCATTAGAGAGTAGTAAGCTAGACTGTGTGATAGGAGCCATTTACGGTACTTGAATGTGATATCCAAGTCTGCCATCAGTAGCCCTCCCCAGAAGTAGCTGCCCCAGTTGAGCGCGTACCAGTTAAAGCTGATGCAGATGGCGTAATATAGAAATCGTTTCCAGGGTCTTTTAATCTCGTAAACGACGATGACTGCCAAGAGAGTTGTCCATGAGCCCTGGAGCTGTACGGGGATGGTCCAGAGAATGCCAGTACAGTAATTGAATGTGATTTGCGGTACTGCGTTAGGAACCAGGAAGGCTAGTTCGATAACTCCATCAAGGTAGGTGCCAAAATTGGCAATGGCGACTGTGTACGGCCAGGAAGACCAGGTGATAGAGGGTAGCATCTCTAGCCATGTAATCGCGCCACATTCAATTAAAAAATACTCGAGCATTGCTATAACAGCGATTGGAATAATCAATCGGAATGCTCTCCCCGTGATCTTCTCAGCGAGAGCGATAAGATCTCCTGACTCGAGATACCTAACGACCAGGAAGCGACACGAGGTTGTAAAGAATATGCCAATAAAGATTTGGTTTAGCAGGAAGGGTCCAATGGTCTTATTGGCCCATACTTCGCTCTCATAGTGGGCGTTGATGCCATCGCTAGGGTACATCAAAGCTGGAATAAACGTGAACCCGAAATGTTGGACTGTGATAGCCATGCAGCAAAATGTAACTAATCCTGCGAGGTAATCCACGCGTTTCCTGGGTTGTAAGGAAGCTGTGACTAAAGCTGCAGAAACTTTACGGCCAGGCTTTGACGCAGTAGGACTGTCTTTCGCCTCGTTAGGCTCCATTGCCGTGACTGTGGCAAGAAGGCCTGCTTTCCCTCTAAGTCAGATGTTCTGCGGTAGCGGAATAATTGTTCAGTATAGTTGACTTACTATTGCATCGAGTCGATTCCCATGCCGTCATTGAACCGTCGTCCTGGGTGTTATGTGATGAGTAGTCATTTACTCTTCGGATATTAGGATCGTCGCCATCCATCGTCACGACTGAGAGTGACGTAGTTGTACCTGTATTGTGGCCGGTTGAATCCGCAAAACTAGCAGCTAGGATCAATTGTGACTGATCCAAATAGTCTACCGACCCCTTGGGTTCCTTCGACATATTGGCTAACTTTTGGAGTATGATGGTGTGTGCAAGCAAGAAGACGGTGAGGACAATGCAGAAGGCGCATATCCAAGCAGGTATCAAGCGAAGAAAATTTGGCTCTGGCGGCTCTTCCCAAGCAGCGGTGGCTTCAGAGATGTACGAAGTGGATCCTCGGAGGGTTGTATCATTCATCGAGCACTTTGGAGAACCATGGCATGTTGAGTCGAAGCTCAAGTGATCTTCTTTAGTCATCAGTGAGGAGTTAAAGAACATCCTCACCCATCTAACATTGGCCTCGGATATCTGCGTTGGAGGTCCTTGTTCCGCGTAAGTGTCTCCAATCGACCAATGTTTTAGGACAACAGGTGCTGGAGTACTGGGTAATGCTCGATCCTCATCTCTCGAGACGGAGCGAACGAGCAGATCTCCAATATAGTATTTCACAGCACTATAAGTCCAGTCTACCCTGAATTCGTTATAGTCCCATGGTGATGGTGTGTCGTTAGCCCGAGAATAGGCTTCCAGAGTAGAGAAGTTGACACCGAGTGAGGGAGATGGAAATTCGGAATGCAAGAGTGTGCTGACCCGGGCATTTCCCGGATCGTCAGTATTCATTGCACTAAACGTGATCGACTCCGTCTCATTGTATTCCATCGTCATTGACATCGCACTGCCTCCAATCCCGGCCTGCGGTGGGCGCATGAACGCTCTAATGGAGCCAAACTGAATATCCTGCCTCGCGCTTCTGATACTCCCGCTGACGACGATATGATTTGAAGTTGGTGGCGAAACGTAGAGTTCGAGTGACGAGCTCGAGTCGGAGGACGAATTTCGAATCTGTACATTCGCACCACTGGCTGCTTGGCGGTACAAGGCATTCCAGTTTCGCTCATATTTATGCTCGAACGACTCTACTACCAAGCTATCAGGCCAATCGGATGTCTCGTTGAAGTACACGATGATAGAGTCTGTAAAGACCTCACCAGAAGTGGGGTTATAGTATCCACATGAGCAGTCTGTGTTATTTGTCCCAGCTGTGTTCGTAACAGTTGCTCCTAGGGTTGTGAAGGAGAATGAAGTGACCAGAAAACACGACGCTAAGAGGTGATACATCGGACCTCCTTGTGCACGACGGCGAGGTCGAGCTGATGAGCAGATGGAAGTGATGAAGCTGCGTGGGCATTCGCGCGAGAGAGAATCAGTCAGAACAACAGATATTGGGGTATAGCTTTTTGGGCCCTTCTGGTAGATTTGAAATCAACAGCCTCCATAACAGCAGGTAAGATATCGGATCCACGCCTCATCGTCATATCTCTGACGTGTGTTTTATGTGGCGGTCCATCTGAATCCACAAAACACCAGTTGATTGTTGATGTCTTGTGAGCTGAACAGAAGCAGGTACTAATATTGTGGCTTATCTTGTTTGGACGAGCCAAACTGCATTTTGAAGGATTAACTTGCCTCACTGTGCGCCTCTCTGCCGCCATGGTATGAAAGACGACTTAGTGGCATCCCAGGTGTGGAATTGTCGGCCACCATCCTGTATCTTATGCCAATGAGGCTCAATAACATTTGTAGGGCAGGACAGCATCTGCTCTTTCAGATTAACACATACCTCCGGATTGGGATTTGATAGTCTAGCGTGGTCTTTGTATGAGCGGGTCTTGGCTCGGTCTCAACTCAGGGAATAGTAAGAAGGCTTGCAGTGGAAGGCACGACTAGCGCCTTATCTCATATCATTCAATACCTTCCAGCCTTACGTGAACTATTATTGGAAAATTTTAGTTTCAGGGGGTCAACACGGTGTTCCAGCTGTCCCGGGACAGTCACCTTCGATCGTCAGCTTCCAGGGCGGTGAAGCCCCCTGGAGCGCCTTGGCCAGCGAGCTTTTAGCGCAGCCAGCGCCTATTATTTAGCGTGTGGCAAGCTTATCGCCAGCGTTGCAGCGCATCAACACCATCACTCCTACATATATGCACCTAAGCCCTAATATCACTACTTTTCGCTTGTATCGTACCTTAGCTCGTACGCAATTTATGTTAAATGTCTTAGCGCTATAGCTAGTACTGTCTTTAGAAGTAATTTCTATACTAATTAGTACTAGCTTATTTTTACTATTATAGTTTAAGCTATTTTACTATATATCTTATATTAATATTATAATAAAATTATACTTTATTATTATTAATTTAAAAAAAAAAATTTAATATTAAATATCAAAACTTAATATTTAATAATAAATAATAAAGTTGTGATGAAGATGCTGAAACACATAGTTCCTAGCCTGCTGCCGAAAGAGAAATATTGACGGCAAGATAACAAAGACGGGAAGAAGAAGAAATGGTGGAGTGCGGCTGTTATTATTGGGACATCTTGTCTGCCGTGTATTCGATGGCAAGCGAGAAAATAGTTACGGGGAGGCAAGAGCATATCCCACAGCATCATTCTACGGCAATAAGTGCAGCAAATAGGAATAGACATAAGAAATTACGGGAAACCCAGTGTTTAAACCACTGCAAGCTGTACGTAGCATGCATGCTGCATGGTTGGGAACATTTATTGGCATTTATTTTTCAACCTTCCTCACTAAGCTCTTAAGCACCTATCCTTACCACTTTTAGAGTCTCTTCTCCTGTTCATCAAAAAACCTAACAAATATACAGCTTCAGGAAATTTACAGCTGCTTCATATCACAAAATGTCGAAAGCAATCCACCGCAACTCAAGTGCTCTAAACGATGCAGCACGTAGAGCCTCAACATTTATCACTGGGTGGACTCCTTTCTGCCTGGTTGTGGCATATCTTATCTTCTCAATTTGCCTCTATATGTTTATTTCCAATGCCATTTTCAGGGTTTTTTGGTTCGTTTACCTCACGACAAACTTCTTCACCTCATCAGTAACTGTCGTGGAATCGGCGATGAGTATGGGACTTGCCAGAGAGGCCAGAAAAGCTGTAGAAAAGACCAAAGATGCAGACTGGGTGTTTCCAACACCGGATGATCGTCTGCTCATTCTCGACCTCATCATTGTCGCTTACCTCCCGAACGAGAAGGACATCATCGTGGATCGAATCCATTATGCTTTGGAGAACATCGTCTACCCAGAGGACAAGATCAGGATTAACCTGCTCTATAATACACCGCATGCAATAGAGCCATTGGAGACAGAGATTTCTGAGCTTGCAATGAAGCACCCTCGACTCCGAGTTACCAAGGTGGCCAACTCGACAAGCAAGGCGGACAATCTAAACTATTTTTTCACTCTCGATACTGGAGCACATCTTATCGCCATATTCGACAGCGATCACTTTACACACCCCTACGGACCCAGGTGGGCAGTGGAGCGGTTCATGCAAGACCCCAAGATTGACGTCGTACAAGGCCGATGCATCATCTACAATTCAGCATCTTCATTCCTGTCTAGTATGATCTCAGTTGAGTTCGACAAGATCTATGCAACATCTCATCCCGGTAGAGCATCGCTCTGGCGGTTCGGGCTTTTTACTGGCTCAAATGGATTCTGGCGGGCAAATCTCATTCGCGGACTGAAGATGGATGGCTCGATGTTAACCGAGGACATCGACTCCTCCCTCCGAGCGAACAATTTGGGGAAGAAAATTGTCCATGATCCGAATGTGGTCTCTTACGAGTTGGCCCCAGTAAATTTTCTTAGCTTCATACGGCAACGTCTGCGATGGACTCAAGGATGGACCCAGGTCAGCATCCGCCACATCCCGCTAGCATTCACCAAGTCGCCAGCAGGGAGTCGGGATCTCACCATGCGATTCGGTCTATTCTCTCTACTATTCGTCCGTGAGTTCAGCTATTACCTCGTCACTCAATACACATGCCTCATCGCCAGCTATGTTTTATTGAATTTCCCGATAACCCCAGTCGAACTGGCAAAGACGGTATTCTTCGAGTTCCCCCTGTCCGAGTGGCTTTTCATCATTGGGTACGTCAGGCATATTTCCAAAATTATTATCATCCTATCGGGTCTCTGGAGCTATTTCTTATCTGACGCCTATAGAACCGGTGGCCTCGTCAGCAGCCTCGTCATGACATATCTCGTTCTATCAGAATTCTCTACGCTGTGGATGATGCTGCTATTTACGCTTATCTATATCCCTTATTTGGTATTTCAGTCTATTCTTGGTTTGTATGGACACGCGCGATGCATTACCGGATACTCGAGGTGGAACGCAACGACGAGGTCCTGATGATGCTTGACATATTTGACAGCCTCTACTGTTCAATTGGCCTCACAATGCTCTAGTCGGTATCGCTGGCGTGATCTAGATGTTCGCATTCGTTGTCTTGATCCATAATTAGATCCCACTAAGATATTGAGAATTAAATGATATCATGCCATAGATGCAGACTACAACAGCGTCCCAATGTTTAGAATGGGGTGGCTGTGGTGATTGCTGATAGGAGATCAAGAGAATATCTCCATGTTGTGACTTGTTTTTTTTTTCGGCCAGGAGATGGTGGTTTGTTGGAGGTGCAGTACATATCTTGGGCTGAGTCCCAAAAGGGCCAGCAACTATTCAATCCCGATGCAGACTGCATGGCTCTCTGCAGCCACGTAATCAGCATCGATACGTGCCCATATCCCCAGTCCAATGGGCCGGAATCAAAAGAGGCTCTGTCCTGTGTCTTGAAAATTGATTCGTCTGATCTCTCCACCAAGAAGCAATAGATAAGCATGAAACATGTAGAAAATGCAAGCCAAAGAGAAGAAAGGCCCCCAATCCTCCCCACCAGCAAGGCTCATCCTCATCATAATGCCCACCACCTGCATGCTGCGTGGTAATAATAGTAAGCATGGCTTGGCGGGCGATCTCCCGCCTTCCGCCTCGCGCCTCGCTTACATGTCCCAGGTCGGGACGGGACGGGCTCGTTCAGCTGTGTTCGGGTCTGTGCTTTCGGCACTTCGGCCACGTCGATCGCCAGCCCACCTTCATACAGGACGGATAACCCCGTTTTGGTATACCTGCAGAACGGATAATTCCGTTCTCGTATGCTTGCGGGGCGTGGGGGTTGATTGGATGCTCTCAGTACGGCATGGGTCAGAAGGTGAACGAAGCTGTGCTGTGCTGCGCTGTGCTGGCATTGAAATGTTGTGTTGAAATCGACATCTCCTTGTCGTCAGCAAGGTCGGTTCCACTTGGGCAGGATGAGGCTCAGGCTCGAGGGTAAGGCTGAGGAAGAGGATAGGACTCTCATCTCCGGTACTCCCCTTCTTACTTTCTACTATCGCCCTTTAATCTTAGGATAATTGAGAGGGCCTGCTTCTCACTGGTAACCCTGCTTCTCAGGGCATAAGCACCCAAGATGAAGGTCACCATTGCGGACATCTTCCCCCCGCACAAGCCCATGAGCTACCCAGAGCAAGACTACCTTTTCGGTCTTCGAGGTCTCTTGACCATCGAAGCTTTCTTATGGGTCTTTTTGCAGACATTTGTGCCTGCTGCAGTAAAAGATAGTAATAACCCTGATGGACCGACGTATCAAGTCATCCTCCGCAAGACCCTTTCCGTTCTTCTCTGGAACGAAAACCAACTCTACTCCTTCATCATTCTGCTCTCAGCACGATGTATTTGTCTTCCCTTCCTCAAAACATGCTCCCGCACCACCATCGCCAGTGCTCTCTTGCGGCGCGCTCTCCGCCTCGCCCTACCCGTCGCCGTCTCCCTCGCCATCACCATGGGCATTTTCGCTGGCACAGGCCTTGTGTATATCGACGACTTCAAGACCAATACAGGCAATATGTCCTTTAGCACACCTTACCAGCTCCCCAACGCCGTAGCATACTTCAACTCCGTCTTCAACCTATTTTGGGCAACCCAGAACTTCGCCAACAATGCTGGCAGCCTCGCCTTCTCGTCGCAAACGCTCTGGATCATAACCGTTCTCTATGCACAGAGCTACACCGTATACATCACCATGATCATCATCCCTTACACGCGGGCGACATGGCGCCTGCGTGGTTTCATTGGCTTCATCATTGCTGCGTGGTGGGTACAATCGTGGGCCTGGTACAGCATCACTGGTCTACTCCTCGCCGACATTGTCACCAATATGGACTTCAAGACCAAGTCCCAGCGCGGGATCAAAGTCTTCCAATCAATCCGCTGCCCATCATGGATTCTTTATGGTACCATCATGGCTGCGGGTCTTCTTATGCAGTATATTTACGTTGCATATAAACCAAAACTTGAGAATGAGGAGTTGACCATTCATACAGCATTGTACTATAGCGGAGGCCTGAACGAGAACTACGACATCCATCAACCACAGGCCCGAGACGACAACTACCTCTTCATCCTCGGTTTCCTGCTACTCCTCGAAACATCCTCTACTCTGCAAACCATCTTCAAAAATCCCCTGTTCATGTACCTGGGCTCTAGGTCAATCAGTAAGTACTTCTTCCTTAACTCCCCTCTTTTCACGCCGCTTTTATTCTCCCGTTCCTATGAAATATCCAGCTCAAACTGACATCTCCCACCCTGCAGGCTGGTACCTTGTCCAAAGCACCATCATCTACACCGCTGGAGTCAAGCTCTACACGTACCTCACACTCTCAAAAGACAAGTCGGACGTCACTGCTACGACCGCGTGTCTGTTTGTGTGTCTGCCGGCTACTATTATCGGCGGCGAGATCTTCTATAGACTGGTCGATCAACCAAGTCAGAGATTTGCGCATGTTGCTTGGGAATGGTTGCGGTCTTGAATCACGCGAGGTATTTAGTGGCCAGGCGGCTTTACAAATCCACCAACTCTTATTTTCCTGTTTCGGTCAACGCCACCTTTAGACGTCCTGATGAGATCGGACTCGTGGAGTCAACAAACGTGGTTAATGGTGCATACGTGAGCGATGGGAACGATGGGGACGAACACGAGAACGTTATGACGCGGGGACTTAAAGGACATGGGTGCTAGAAAATTAACACATCGTTTATTTCACTGGGGCAGTTATTTTGAATTTGCATGTTTGTTTGGCTATCAAGGAGTGCCTTAATATGTTGCGGTGGCTCCCACACGGGCTCATCTCCACCCTGACCGTCGCATGGATGAAGTAGTGCGTTCTGCCGTCTTCTTGCTTCTCTGCCTGTATGCTATTACCAAAGCTCCTAGGGGTTTGATTGATTGGATTTAATTTGATTTATTCACATCAGCTGTGAAGGGCCACTGGCCCTATGTAGCCCCACTGTCCAGGTAACATGTTGGCGTCATAGCGTGAGTCACGTGGGATATGATTGCATTTCCCCCTAATGAGTGACATTGAAGCATACCGTCGCCTATTAATGACTCTTGTAGTATTGCTGCCTTCCTTGATAATACTCTATATAAAGCGCTTGTAGCTATAGTCTCAATACAATAACTCTTCCGCAATTCGTGATATTAGTCAATGATAGCCTTAGTTTCCACTTACTCGAGCTCCTGCTTAAATGCAACGCCCGCTTAATTATAAGCGTATCCCATATTACGCTTCACTGTCTTTAAACAGCTACAAAATAGTCGACGAAGAAGCTATAAAGAAGGCGCTAGCCGAAATCAAAAGCTCTTTAAATTCGAATTGCTCTAAGATTACTAGAAATAATAGTCTTATTCTCTCTATATTAATCTATTATATATAAAATAAAACTATCTCTTAATAAGAGTTCTAGTCTAAGGTCTACTAATATCTT
>JAAMPI010000579.1:0-31590 GCA_013054445.1 Cudoniella acicularis
GATTTGGGGGGGGGGGGGGGGGGGGGATAAATTTATAGATCGTTGAGCTACCGGGATATTGAATTCGAATCTGCATTATACAAGGTTCGAGCAAATGAAGAGACTCAGATGCTGCATTCAACTCCATACAATCGCCCCTCGATTGGTATAATCTATCCGGACCCCGTAAATCCTAAGAGTATGCACCTTTCCCAGTATCACCCTTGTCCCCCGCATTCTACACCCAGTAATGCTCTGCCACGAGAAATGATGCAGTTAGCAATGATGAAGTCAGCAATGATGCAATTAGCAATGATTTAGTCAGCAATGATGCAATTAGCAATGATGCAGTCATCAATGAATCAAGTGATAGAGGTTTCGCTTCAGAGCGGGGTAAAGCGACAACTTATGGTGTCAGGCAGGGGATGGGTAGCCGATGAGGAACGTCACGGACAAGTATGGGATGAGTGACTGGTACCTTTTCTTATTTATGGGTTGATTAGATGCCTTTTTGTGTTCACCGTCTACACTTTGCATCTACCTCAAATTTTAGTGATATCCGGAATCTTTCCGTCCTTTAACTCCAACATCTACTACGAAAAACTTCCAAGGCTTATGTTCAAGATGGCAGACGAACTTGAGAAGCAGAACTATTTGTTCTCACCTCTTTTGCAAGAGTCGCGCTCTTCCTCGGAATCAAGTACCTTTTCGCCAAACCCTTCGAATTTAATCATGTACCAAAATGCCAGATCAAAACATTTTTGGTCTTGGATAGGACAATCACTTCTTTTTCTCACTTCAATCGCTATGCTGGTTATAAGCTATAGAATAACGAGAATCAATTGTAATACAAAATTGTCAATGTTTTGTATAAGAACCTTTCCCGTTATCATTCTTTCAGAAAGTTAACAATTTTAAACAGCGCCGGCCTTAGAAGCAATAAATGACGAATATCAAATACAGAGATTTGATGGTTCATTTTTTGGAGACTCGCCTTACAAGGGTCCGCCGTCAGAAGCACTAGATGAGCGCTGGTATGATCTTTTTAATAGTAAGCCGATAAAACTGGACCTAGATACCACGCAATTACTCCTAACTTTCACTTCGTAGAGGGAGTCTTCAGCATCTCTCATGAGACCTTGGTAGATATTGGGGCGCCTGAAAATTCGGTCAAGTTACCTCCTGAGAGTGGAGGGGGATATATGGCCCAGCTCGAAGTATATCACCAGATTCATTGTGTTGTAAGTCATTCCTAGTAATTTTCCAGAGCATGAATCACTACAGGTTCTAGTTGTTCGCTGACAAAATATAGCATTTCTTGTGGCAAAGTACGCACCCTTTGTATTATAATACTTCGGAAGAAGCAAAAAATCAAACTTCGATATACAGAAAGCATATCAGTGCGTTTTCAGATCAAAATTGCGATTTCATAGAAAACTCTAATATGGTCTTTAGATCATTGTGCAGACATCCTACGGCAAAAGCTCATGTGTAACGCTGATATAGGCGTTATAACTTATAACTGGGTCAAACATTTCAGTCATCCGGTGCCGAACTTCAGCACACTACACAAGTGTAGAAACTTTGAGGATATCTCAAAATGGCAAGCAGCGAATCAAGCACCGGTACCACATGAAGGGAAAGTAACAAGAACGCCAGATTTCGTGGACTTGGAAAAAATACCTTAATGTTGTTTTACCTAATCCATATTGCCTTGGTGTATTCCCTCGACGAACGTTATCAAGTTAATGAAATTTATCAACTGTCCAAATTCTAAAAGATCTCTTTTATGTATTGTATCCGAAGTCTCCGTATTACGCAATGGTTATGCTGTGCCTTCCAAAATATCACCTTTGCCTTTGGGGAGAGAGAAAGAAGATACACTAGCAAGACTAGGGACTCGCAAAATAATACTGCAGTCAAGTTTAAGGCAATCTTCGTACAAGTACTACATACTACCAATGCGATAGGTCGAGAGTTCCCATAACAGAAAGATGATTCGAGCCGCCTTGCCACACTCCTTGTCTTCTAGGAACTATTCAAATTTTTTATTGGCGTATGTAGATCACCTCGTAAAAAGGATCCTGGAGGCTTCGATCAAAGTTTGTGGTTGGAATGAATTTCGTCGTGGGTATTCCGTCTTGCAAAGCGTAATCGCTTTCACATGAACGTCACTATTACGGCTTATCGGCCCGTTTACTTTATATCATATGCACAAGTATCCAGCAAGCATTGTTAATAATTAGGCTAATGAAGTATTCTCGCTGTTTACTGTTTAAAGCCATAGTCAGGGCTCTTAAGTACCCTAGCCTTGAAAGAGGACCCAGTTTTGGCTAGTGGAAACGTTGTCAAGCAAGGGCTCTAGCCATGGAGGGCAAAGCCTGCATAGATCTAACCCACTTTAGGCCCACAATTACATTCGCTTAAAGGGAGAGGGGGGTAGGGGGTAGTTCCGAGGTAAGCATGACTGCTTATGCGCAGGGGTAACCCTTGCCGCTGACCATGTGCGTAGGAAGAGCATATCGGTCCGAATGTCTCTCAAGAGCTAAGTCCCTTGTAATGAGGATGCATTTTGTTAGCCAAGGTACTTGTCCACACTCCGGTCCTTGACTTGATTAAGTGGGCAAATTTGACCTTAGGCTTACATTGTGACACACACTTCTACATCTAGTACTTAGAACCTGGTGAACCATGAATAACCTACTATCCTCGTCTCTCACTATCGGTATTCCGATATTCCAGCCAGACACACTCCCTCCATGCTTAACATGTCAAGGTCAAACGCCATCCCCCAGTTTCGAGCTTGAAAAACACCAGCTATACCCAGTCTTAGCAACAGTCTTCGAATCCAATATCTAGTCTATTATTCATGCTCTTATCCATTTAAGACTCTTGCTCGTTACAACTTCTTACCATGTGGCTATTCAAGCATACACAATTTCGGTATATCGCCGTACAAGAATCCGATACTAGTGCTGAGGTCGAGCAGCAAAAGGAAAGCAAAGACAAACAACAAACAAAACGACCATGGTATAGAATCTTGTCGATATTATCCATATGTGTGCTGTGTGCAATCATTGGCTTCCTATGGGGAAGATCCATACAGGACAATGGATTTATTGTCACACTCAAGGGTTCAAAGCAGTTTTCGAAGTGTACCAACCCTCCGACACGAAGAGAATGGAGAAGTCTTAGTAATTTTGAGAAAGATGAGTATATTGGCGCGGTGAGGTGCCTATTAGCACAACCGTCAAAATTGATGGCGAATAGGACATTATATGACGACTTTCCTTACTTGCACAGTCAGATAGGCGCATACTGTAAGTCCTCCAGTCTTTCCAGATAATTATCGGGATTGTCGGTTCGAAATTTCTCCCGAAAATACATCAGACTTCGATATCTATTAGACTAAAGTTGCAATGTTCAGCACATGGAGCCGCGGCATTTCTCTCCTGGCACCGTTATCTTCTACATATTTATGAAAAGGAGTTGAAAGAAACATGCGGATATACTGGTAGCTTGACGTGAGATGCTGCATTCCTTCTAGGAAAGCGAGATGACACACTAATAGCCCGTGTAGTTACTGGGACTGGAGTCTCGACTGGTACCAAAACCCTCAGCTATAGTTCTCCTGTCACCTTTTGCTGCCTCCACTAATAAATACTTCTAGGGAAAATTTAGCCAATTCTCCAGTATTTTCGAACTCTACTGGCTTTGGTGGCAATGGCAGCCCTAATGCCCCTAAATCCGTCGCGTACGGCCACTGCGTCACTGATGGTCCCTTTTCCGATCTTGCGCTCCCCTTTTTTGGATCCGACGATTATCTTCACTGCTTGTCTCGTGGCTTCAACGATGGAAATGTTGATGGCCACTTGCTGGGAGATGAGATCCAACCAGCCATGATTGAGGAAATCCTCCGGCAGCCAGACTTCGAGGGCTTTTTCTCTAGGCTTGAGCATGGCCATAGTCAGATTCCAAATGGTATTAGGGGGGACTTTTATAGTTTCACTGCGCCAAATGATCCACTTTTCTTCCTCCATCATAGGTACGATCTCCAAGAATGAAACTGTTCTATAATGCCACTTAACTAACGCATAAAAAGTCAAGTGGATCGGCTTTGGTGGATGTGGCAGCAAAGGGACCTGCCCGTCCGAATCAGTGATTATGCAGGGAAGGCAAGGCGTGGCTCTGAAGATCGCGCGTCTTTAAGTGATGTTCTTCGAATGGGAGGTTTTGCCTCGGATATCCATGTATCGGATATAATGAATACAGAGTTAGACCTCCTTTGTTATAGATATTAAGTAGATTATTGAAATAGGGAAAATACAACCTAAAAAGGGAGAGAGTTCAAAAGGTGGAATTTTGACTAAAGAACTAAGGGGCTGCCTCTGAACACTGCTTTTATCCTCTGCTGAGACCACGTGTCTACGAATCACGTAACCTCAGAACATGAATCCCCATTACACACTTCCCTCACCCACCTAGAGCTCGTCACATGACTCCAGCCCCCTCCTTTCGTCCAACCACATGCTTCGTACAACGACCCAAAATGCCCATATCACCAGAAAGCCTCCTCCACCATAATCAATAGCTATAGAGCTGGTCTTTTTCTTCTCCAGCAAGGCTTCGCCCAGTACTATCAGTGTCGCTCGTTTAGTACCATAGCTACTCTAGCCAAAATAGCATGCCCAGGCCCACGGTAGCTTATTCCAGTAATCTCATCTTATAGTATCAACAGCGGTATGGATGTACAGCGTTCGAATTGTATTCGTAGATGTGTTCGTAGAGGGAGGTTCGGAAGCCGAAATGTGTTCTGAGCCAGGCTCAAAAGAGAAGGGAGCGTCAGAAGAAGCAACGTGTTTAGAGGAGCCGTAGACCATAGACTTAATCGAATTGAATAGAAGTCCGTACGACGAGCGAATAGAGGAGAAGCCATTGTTAGGCAGCGAAAACAGCGAATAGGCGACAGCGACAGCGACAGCGACAGCGATTCCGATTCCAACAGCGAGTTCCGAAGAGATATAAGAAGATATATAAGGATAGAGCCTCTAGTCGACGTCTCTACGTAGGTCACCAATGTTGAGGGGGGGGAACCACCCAAAATAAATAATATAAATAACACCCTAGAAATAAGGGCTAAAGACACGATATTATATAATTCGTTCTAAGAAGACATTATCTTATAGAACTCTATACTTAATTGATTAGTTTTTCTTTTTTAAGAGAGAAGTTAAACTTTATAAATAGAAGTTCTTTAGAATAAAAGAATCTTATTATAGAAGGACAGATATAACCTAAAAAAAGAGGGAGTTTAAATAGACATTAATTTGACTTAAGAAGAAGAAGCTACGCTACCTAAGAACACGTCTTTTATCCTCCTTCGCCTAGGTCACGTGTCTGCGAACCACGTGACCTAGTGCTAGCACCAGTGCTAGCGTCCCCACTATAATATATTTAATAAAAGAGGTCTAGGCCTTTGATCTAGGNTCTTTTCTTTAAACAAAGCGTCGATTCTTACTGCTAACGACTAGGCTATTAACCCCCTAGCCTTCTATAATACTAGCTTCGTCTATATTCTAACGATTCGCTGACTTAATAGCCTTGACTTCAGGGACCTCTAATTTGTTAAACCAAGGCTTAATTATATCGGTTATAGCGCTATTAACACGTGTAGAATCAATTCGAAGTTGCTTTTTAGTCTGTAGTATCAGATTCCGCGCGAGAAAGCCTCGTATCCACCGTTTTCCGAGTATAGTAGTGTCCCCTCGTACGGCTAATATCCGCTACGCAAAGTCCTTAATCTACGTACGAGTAGGGCAAAGCCCTAGGCTTTCCTAGACTAGTACCTAGTCGGTCAAACGTTTTTCCTGAACCGGGGAAAGCTTTTGAAGATGTGCAGCTGCTTCTCGATGCGATTCGTGGCCTTTAATACGACTCCGAAGTATAGACCTCGGAACCCTATAATCTCGACTAGCGTTTCGTACAGATACGCTATTTGCGATTGATTAAAGTGCTCGCATCACGCCTTATTCCGTATATTTGTTCTTCATGATCGAAACAAAAAATGACCAAAATTTAAAGGAAATTAAATAAGGCGTTATAAAGATATAATTATTTAAAGTAGGGGGGTTGGGAGTGGCGGTGAGCTAAGCGAGGTGGGCGAAAAAAATAGGGAGGGGGCACGGACTTATACCATTGAACGACTTGTGAAAAATCGAGTTCTTGGTACTAGGTTCAGGAAGCGTAAGAAAATAGTTACCTAATACTGGGTCAAGTAAGAAGGATATGCAAAAAAGGATGATTCTTAGGAAAACGAGGCTAATATACATAATGATCTTATTCAGGCTTACCAGGCCGCAAAGAGCTTAGCTTGAAGTTATACTTGTTGAGCTTTGATACATTGTTTCGGCAAGGTTCGAAGCCTTCATCAACTAGTCTAAGTAGTGTAGGTAGTGCCTTCGAGAGTCTACATAGAAATGCCATGGACATAAATGCCGATGGAAAATCTCAGATCCACTTCATCTCTATACATAAGAATAGACACCAATGCCGTTAATGAAGTTCAAATTCCTGCAGTACTTTCTCCCCGCCATTCAGCGCCGCCATTGCCTCTCCATGCATAATTCCAGGTACATACGCTTCTCCAACAAGTTCGTAGTGGCTATCAACTTGACGAAGAACCATAGGAACAGCACATCCTAGGAGGATACAAATAATATCTTTTTCTTTTACTGAGCGATTACTTCGCCCAATATATCCATCGCTTGTCAAGAGAACTCGGTGCGTGTAATCTATACTTTCTCGAACAGCTGCTGGAAATCCTGTTTTGACGACGGTAAACATATCGTTTGAAGACATCTCATCTCCTGCGATAGTGATTCTTTCTTCTTTGATCCAATATCGCATGGATTCCAGCCAAGCATCCGGAAGCAGCAAGCCGCTTCGTTCGCGCACTCTGTTCCATGCCATTATCTTTAAAAGAACGCTGTTGGGGTCTTCAGTTTGGAGGTTTCCTTCACCTGCTCCCCGAATCTCCTTCGCTTGACTCAGAATCTCATAGCAGTCTTTCCTAAAACCTGCCACAGCAGCAGGGTCATCAGGTAATAAGGTTGAAGATTTCTGAACTATTTGATCCCAAACAAAACCTGTAACTGTCAAGGTGCTAAGATCGGGAGCAAATTTCGCAATACAGTCGATGCCAGGCGTTGGATTGTAGTTAAACTCATGTGGCTCGGGTTTGGCTGATACTACGATCTCTCGGACTAGCATGTCCACTGTGACTGGGATGGTCCAGTCCGGGGTCCAAGTTCGCCTGACAAAGCCTTCTTGTTCCCGATAGCAAGCACCAAGTATGTCCAATCGATTTGTTGCTTCCACAACGCCTCGTACAAAGCTAGAGTACACGTCCTCAACTGTTGCACTATAGTCAATGATAAGAGCAGTGGATAGAAAGTCCGCAGGACCACCATCAAATAACTCTTCAGCTAGACCCACGAACGCGTAGATTTTGTCTCTAGGATCTGTTGCAAGTACCTTCCTCGACATTAAGATCATTGGCAGTAGCTGGTAGCGATTAAGATGAGTGGCCCCATTGGATCGTTGTTTCAAGAAGAATTTTCTTCGTAAAGCGTCGATTGCGGCAACATTCTCGTAGATCTGAGACCAGAGACTAACGCCTTGATCCTCAATTACCGCATCTTGCATGTGCTTCTGTGCTAGGGCGCCGGTACCAAGCTTGACCAGGTTGAATATTCTGTCTTTCCCACAACAGAATGTGATAGCGTCAGTATCTCCCGTTTGACAATGACCGCCTAGTGTGTACTCTTGTAGTATCCAAGAACGAGTAAACCATGGCCTGCGAAAAAGTAACCCAACGGCTAACCATGCTACCTCCGGCGCATCTAGACGGCGCGGACCTGAATCCTCGTGTACTAACTCAAGAGAACCTTCTCTGTCAAACTTGCGGAGCAATGAGAACGCAACGTTGCTCTTGTTTTCCTCGGGACCGAGCCACACCGTGAGGGATGTAGCTCCTCTGTATATCTGTCGCATAAGCTTGACCTGCTCCCCGCGCTCTTGAAAATCTTTCTGGTTGATACAGATTGCATCGATCCAAATAAATTGCGATTCATGACGAGCGAGTGGCACCTCTTCTTTTGTGGCAGATGCTTCCTGCAGTGCTTTAACTTTCTTCGAGATGTTTCCTATGCTGTCCAGAAGCTGCTGCAAGCTACCATCGATCGAGGAAGATCCAAACTCCGATAGACCAATAGTGACTCGATCCATTGTATCCTCTAGTCGCTTCAGATGGCCCAAGAAGAGATCATTTTTGGCATCGGTGGCGTGCTCATGATCTGGCACGAACCAGACCGGCCGACTCCGAAGTTCCTGAAGAGCAGCGTTCAAATTCGAGTTCACTGAAAGACCTCGACCGTTCACACAAATCCTGTGCGTAGCTAGATCCTTGCCCCAGGTATATGACAAAGCAGCATATTTAGGAACACCATCCAGAGATACGTGTTGTAGGCGGCACGAGATGATGTCCGAATCGGGTCCTGGCTGGATCTCAAGGAGTCGTATTTCGTTCTCACCTAGAGGTGTATACTCGTACTCTTCCATAACAATATGGATCTTCCCGGTGCGAAAAGAGAGCGAGAAGCAGAGTCTTCCGTCAAAGCTTGCAAAAGTTTGGGCGAAGGCTTCGGCTTGAGAACTGGAAGAGGCTAGGGAAACCAGATGCTTTTCTCATGCGGGGACAACAATGAGAGCAAGATGACTATACGCGGGGCGCGGGGCTTTGTGAACCCGCTATGTCACCACGCGTTAGATCCTTACCGTGCTTTTCGCTCATGATAGGGGAGATCTAACCAATGAAAGTGCAAGATCCACTCTGCTCCAATAATCGAGTGAAGATATGAATATGGAGCATGCCGTTGAACTTGTGCAGGACTTCAGAAAAGATTGTAGTTTCAACGGTGCAAGTTCCGGGAGGGAAAATGCCAAGCCTCGATTATATAATGAAGCCATGGAAGCCATTAGGTAAGCTTACACGAGTAGCCCGGATAATTGCTTCGCCGTTCCGATAGGCTGGAAGAAAATAATTCAGCCTTGTACCAAAAATTACACCCCCAACCATTTCTGCCCCGTTATCAATGAAGCACGCATGATATTGTTCCGTGCAACTCTTGGGAGACCAACCAAAGGATATGTAAATCGAATTTTGTGCGCAGCGCCGGCACAGAGAGCCTACAAGTCAACAATGTCTTCCAACGCGGTTCCCGATATCACGGCCACTCCAACCTCAGATCAACACATCTTGCACGATGGCAAGGAGTATACAACGGTCAAGGAGGGCCTGGCATATATTCTAATCCCTGCCTCGGCCTCAAGGACTCCTCAGACCTCTCCGCAAGGCGACAATAAACCTCAATCGGTTTTCTACAATCCCATCCAACAATTTAATCGGGACCTGAGTGTTTTGGCAATCAAGGCATACGGGGAAGAAGTGTTGAGCCGGAAGAAGAAAAGCATGGAAAAGAGCATGCAAAGATTGTCTGCAAAGAAAAAAGAGAAGAAACGAAAGCGCGAAGAAGATGGATTGGGCGAGGCTGCGAGGAAGGCCGGGAAGCTTGAGAACACATCTGGTAGCAATCAGGACATGAGATTCGAAGATACTCTCCAAACCGACGATGGCAACATTCAGATGCAATTAGAAATGGAGCGGAGTTTTGACGAAAATGTGGCATCTGCCGGCAATCCTTCCGATACCACATCTCAGGCGCCACCTACATCTTCTCTCGCTGATACTGCTGATCAACCGGCATCAAAACAACCTCTAGGTGATGGGGACAATTCTAAGCAGCCTACCAAACTCCAACCCAGTTTCACGATTCTCGATGCTCTGTCCGCCACTGGGCTCCGAGCCTTGAGATACGTCCAAGAAATACCGTTCACAACCTCCGTCACTGCAAACGACCTCTTACCCACCGCTACAAAAACAATAAAGATGAACATAAAACACAATCGACTAGAGGAGAAAATAGAACCGGTTACAGGGAATGCTTTAGCACATATGTATAAAGTAGCTTATGGCGAGTCCAAGGATTTCGAAAGTGCTTCAAAATCAAGGTCTAAGTACGACGTTATCGATCTTGATCCCTATGGAACAGCTGCGCCTTTTCTCGATGCTGCCGTTCAGTCAGTGCGAGAAGATGGAGGACTCTTGTGTATTACTTGTACCGACGCAGGAGTTTGGGCTTCGAATGGTTATCCCGAGAAGTCTTTCTCTCTTTACGGAGGCATTCCTATAAAGGGAAACCACTCGCATGAGGGTGGCCTTCGTCTTATTCTCCACTCAATTGCTTCTACAGCTGCCCGATATGGACTTGCCATGGAGCCTCTGCTTTCCCTTTCCATCGACTTCTATGCCCGGGTATTCGTCAAAATTCACAAGTCACCTGCGGATGTGAAGTTTTTGGCTGGTAAAACAATGGTAGTGTACAATTGTGATTCTGGTTGTGGGGCTTGGACTACACAAATGATTGCGAAGAATAAACTTGCCAAGAACAAGAGTGGAAAGGGATATTTTTGGAAGCATGTCTTCGGAATGGCACCTTCCGCGAGTGAAAATTGTGGCCATTGCGGCATGAAAACGCATATGGCAGGTCCCATGTATGCTGGCCCACTCCACTCCCCCGAGTTCATCAAAAGAATCCTGGACGGACTGCCAAACATATCGAAGGACACCTACCAGACCTTTGACAGGATTGAAGGTATGTTAACTTTGGCGCTTGAGGAAATATTGCCTCCCGTGAACGAAGACACAGACTCTCCTACACTAAGCTCGAAAACTGGCAAATACGATCCTGCAGCTCTTGACCACTTTCCGTTCTTTTTCATTCCATCTGCGCTCTCGAAGGTTATTCATTGCATCACGCCCCATGAGAACGCCTTCCGCGGGGCATTGAGACACCTTGGATACCGGGTTACAAGAAGCCATACAAAGGGTGGAACAATCAAGACGGATGCGCCCTGGGATGTTGTTTGGGAGGTGATGAGAGAATGGGTGAAGCAAAAGGCACCAATCAAGGAAAATGCAGTGAGAAAGGGTACTGCAGGCTACAAGATCCTGAGGCTAGATGATCCCACCAAAACCAGTGAAGATGATGCTAGGAAAGGGGCTGTGGAAACGGATGGCACTCCCAGCGAAAATTCTGGAGAAAAGCCGAAACTAGAGGTTGTCTTTGATGAAACTTTAGGAAAGGAGAGAGATACGAAGAAACTCGTCCGGTATCAGCTAAACCCGCGAGAGAACTGGGGGCCTATGAATCGGGCCAAGGGCTGACTAGAGATAATAAACACACCCTATGGTCATGAACTTCCATTCCTCAACATTTCAGTTTCCCGACAAAATCGTGTAGGTCGCCCCGAAGCTTCTCTAGAGCAAGCACATCTTAGAAAACCCGCGCTTTTCCCTGCTAAACTACTCGCCACTGTTGTCTCGGCGAGTGACCAGAGACAGTAATCAATATGTTCGCCTTTTTATTTTATTTTAATGCGGGGTATCATTTCCATTTCACATCTAATATTTAAGAGTGTATGAATTTGAAAATTCTGCCGGGCGACTGACTGCTTTCACGTTGTCTGATTTACGACACCTAATGACAAGCGAGCTGTATTCATGATGCAAATATTACCTAAGATTTAATCGGGAGTTCTTTGTGCGTGGGACTGAGTATAATTTTACCGCGTAGAGTTTTCTTCCTTTCTCTTTCAATAAATCTGCCAAGTGGTATAGTTCGTTCTTCGTTCCAAGTTATGGCTTTTCATGAGCAAAAGATCGTGACATGTATCGAACTGCGCATTTGCTTTAGCGAGCCCCTGTAAAAGGGGGTTGAGGTGGCTCAGCGTAGCTCAGTCAGCATATGAAAACAACAAATTTGGTCCCGAAACTTGTTGAATAAGTTAGTACGTTACGTATTCCTAGTGTTATCAGCAGGCATAATGTAATAATTGCTATGATTCTATGTCTTTCTATTCCTCTCCTCTCCTCGTATCAAAAGTGCCACTCCCTCCTTCTCCTCGCCTAAAGACCTACTGTTCCGCCGCCATACTCGAATATTTGGGCCGTTCTGTCGACGAGGAGTCCGCTAGCGGGGGCTCGGGAGACGAAGATGACATTTGGCCGACAGAGGGCTGTTGGTGTCAAGAGACTGGGGCTAAGAATGTTCTGGAGTTGGGTACGGATAGTGTCTGCGAGATTTTATAATTAGAAAGCGACTCTTGGAGGTGGGGTAAGTCGTTAGTGATTGACTTACTGGACGAAGCCGAATGAGCCAGTAGATTTAAGAGACACTGTACTGCCATCTTTAGGAGGGATTCGGCCGGCACGGCACCTTCGGCAATCTCTGGCTCATGATCAGAGGCTAAAGCCAACGGCCACGCAGTGAATAGGAAAGGGCCACTCATCGATATCGACATCGCTCAGCACTTTTAGTTTCCAACTTACTCTCTAGCCTTCTTCACGTATATATACACCCTTAGGACACACATACATAGACAGGCGCGAATCTGGTAATAGAAATTTCAAGACAACCCTAAACCTATACTCAGACAAGGGCTCTCTTTCCACGCGATTCTCCGCTATCTCGTTTGCGCTCTTCCATTCCCCTTCTATTAACTTCCTTAACTGCCTAGACACTTGGAGACGTATCATCCTCATCCTGTTGACACGAACGCCTATCTTCCTCTTCGCACTCGGTACTCCTAACGCTTGTCACCCTCTTCGCACTCGACGCTCCCAACGCTTTTCATCCTCACTGTGGTGAAACCTCATAAAGGTACGCCTGCCTGCCTTATCCTACTTATCGAGGTACAGAACTGACCTCTTTCCGACCTACACAGACCGTGCCATCTTTACAGAGCATCGTCTCTTGGCTACTCCTGCTACGACACCAGCTCATCCTGAACGCAGATCCCAGAGCAATATGCCTCCGACCCAAGTCGGTGACTCCGTTACAGGCACTACCGAACAAGATAATGTTAGAGCAGACGTGTATTTTGACTTTATGATTCAGCCCGGCTTCCCGACGATGAACGCCGAAACACTCATCTCTATCTTAGAATCGTTTGACTTCGAGAGCTATGATATCAAATCCTACGGCGATCTCGAATATGCTCTTGCGCTTACAATCTGTCATCCAAAAGGAGGCTTCCCTATCGGTCAATCAGATGGACATCAGTATGCGCTTCATATCACAGGCCTTCATGATAAATCTCTTAACTTTACATCGGACTGCTCCCAAACGCGCCGTGGAATTCTACACTATCTTAACCTAGAGAAGAGCGGCACTGTGATTCTCAAGATCTAAGTTCTTCCTCTCGGACTCCTTATAGAGAGCTCGTCCCAAACGACGTGGGTCATTGTTATGCATCAAGATCATCCCCCCCTAGCCTTATGCCCTTTAGCTATTGATGAAGACGACTATCTCGAAGAAGATGATGAATCACTGGAGGGTTAAGTTGATGTTTTCTCTTTAAAGGAATTAAAAATCCCTGGTATGCTTCCCTCATAAATGGTCGTGCGTTTTGGTCATGTCAGCATCTTGCGGTTGGTATTGAAAAATTTGCAAGAAGCTATCGCGCCTGAGATAATATTCCTGGATATTACGAACTGGTGGACGACCGGGATTGCGCGAAAATTTATTTCGTGGCCTGGAGCTCAGCCGCAAGCTACTACATACTAAAGAGGCAGCTTTAGTAATGGGAAGTAGAGGGGAGGGGGGAGGGGGGAGGGCACAGAGAAGGCAGTAATATGGATCTGTTCTTTGTAATCTCATGTCTTTCCTTACGAAATCCTATGAAAGTCGAGTTCCAGGAATCCTAGAAGTATCGATAGCCCTAATCGAGACTTTTGGTATACTTCTATACGAAAATTGAAGAACATTCACTCACTTTCGATTTGGACAAGACATCTGCAAGGAATGACCTTCTATGATAGTTTCTAACCCACTGGATGCCCTCAAGCGGTTCCTGCTAGAGGAGCAATAGTAACTGCTGAGCACGTGAGCATTGAAGTCTATACCGCAATCGGTGCCCAGAACCTCACTATTATGGGTGACATGGCCACAGGTGTTGGAATCGGTAGACACAGTGCTCTCAGCTAGGCTACTCGTAGGTATACCTATAGGTTACTAAGAACCTATATAAAAATAAAAATATACTTTTATTTAATCTTTTAATTATTCTCTTAATTATTCTCTTAATAATATATAGCTAATAAATATAGATAAAGAAAAAAAAAGAAAAAGAAAAAAGAAAAGAAGGCTTAAAAAAGAAAGTAATATCTGAAAAGAAATTATATATAAAAAAGAAGAATATATATAAAGAAAATATATATAAGTACTCGCGAGTACCTATATAAGAGTAAAAGAAACCATACCTACCTATAGGTGAATAGTATCTATAGTAAGTAGTCTACGAGTAATAGCTATTACCTACTATTCATCACATAGCCTACTCTTAGCGCAACCCCTAGAGTAGCAGCCAATAACGTTATAGAGTTCATAGTTATGACTTATTCGGGTTAAATAGTGACCGCTAAAGAATGTTAAAACACTAATCCATTCCTCACTTTTTGCGGAGGCGGGGAAGCACATTCAGAATTATGCTCGACGCGACTGTCAAGACACATGCAACGCCCGCAATAAACACATTCACATTCGACGTATAGTCGCCCAGCCCTCCATCTGATGATTTCTGGGCGGCAACAGCATACGCGATGTCTCAATTCCCTCAACTAAGCAGCAACAATCTGTCGGGGTATCCAAGTATTACGCCTACGTTTCCATTCCAAGGAGTTAACGTTTCTCTTCTGAACGGTTTCTTCCTCGCTCACTCGTCGCCTTTCAATTCACCTGAATTAATCGTCAGCTCAATTGAGCCGATACTTGCCCATATCAAATCCACATGGCCCAGTTTGAGTGTTAGCAACAGCACTGCTTCATACCCAACATGGCTATCTTTCTTTAATGTTAACCACGACTCTTCTACTCCGGGTTCTAATCTCCTCCTCAGTTCGCGACTCTTGGGAGCGAGTGCCTTGGCAGGGAATAACACGGGGAATCTGACCTCATTGGAGAATGCGCTAAAAGGGCTTGTAGGCACTTACAGCGCTCTGCCTATGTTGTTGGGCGGGGCTAGAATCGCCAATGCTCAACCGAGGGTGGAAGTGACGCTGTGAGCCTAGCGTGGAGGACTGCGCTTTCGCTTTTTAGTAAGTTTTAGTAGAAAAAGTGAGATATTGTAAGGCTAACAAATCACCGTACAGTATCAACCGTTGTCTGGGTGCCGCAAAACGCAGAAGAGAAGAGTGCAGCTCAAGCTCAGGCCATCGTACAGACCCAATTCCTGAGAGATTTGGAGCTAGATAGTGGAACTTACATTAACGAGGTCAGAGCTCTCCCTTCTGTGTTCCTAAAATAACGCATGGAAAACTACGTGAAATATCCCATCTAAAGCTCAGCTTTGCTAACTCTGATAATTATCATAGGCAAATGTCTACGAACCAGACTGGCAGAACACTTTCTAGGGCTCCAACTTTGCACGTCTAGCCCAAATCAAGAAATCCGTTGATCCCAATGATGTGTTTTGGTGTCATCCCTGTGTAGGAAGTAAGGGCTGGGAGATTGTAGGTGGTGTTGAAGAGCAATTGTGCAGGGCTGGAAGCTAGTGAAATTGTGAAAGTCTTAGTTTGAAGGGAAATCTTAATTTTTTAGGTATTAATAGTCTGCTTCGCAGTTTGCGGATGTACTTAGACAAGTCTTTCGTAGGGTTGAGATATAGAGTTCGGATATATGAAACGCAATATATGCACTGCTACTTTTTGTTTTATAGTGCACAATCAATGGATCACTAAAATATTGTTTGACTGTCTTGGGGAACTGAAGCATATCAGTAGAATTCCGTGTAGAAGTAACTTTGAAGCGCGGCTTTTCATTCTAGCTCCACCTTTGGACCAAAGTTTTCCAGTTTTCCTGCTCTCCAGAATCCACTTGAAGAAATATAAACTTCAAAGTGGCCAAGGAAGAAAACAAGGGACTTTCTATTATTTTAGCGGTAACTCGGTAATGTGATAACAAAATTAGACGTAAGAGGGTTTGGGATTATATTTATATTTTGAAGTGTTTAGCTGGTTATGGATTTGGGCTGACGGGATTATAGAGGAGAACTTGTAATATATCATTCAAGAACAAAGTCAAGCCCCTCCCACCATTGAGAAGCCAAAACGTGATTCACTCTCAGTCTGAATCTCCTTAGCAGCTCGGTCGAGGGTGGCCTTTTGGTTCGAAGAGCAGAGCGCTCACGTGACCATCACCCCTTCCTCCCTCTTCCCCTCATCACGACGACGAGTTCCAAAGAGCTCTATGCCTTTCGCTAGCATCAAGTAACATGATTGGGGACGTGGTGTCATATATATCTGCCAATTCCAGCTTTGGATGCGTCATTCGCCAACCACCTCGCAAGACCTGAAACAGATCGCATCCACTTCTCGAAAAGGGGGCTTAAGCGAGGATTCCACGCTTCACCTCACAACCTCACCCCTGACGACAACAAAGAAATCCATCCCGATTCGATCAACTTAAAGGCATTGCCAAGTCAACGCGCAGCTGTTGTGGAGAGAGATTTTGTGATTAAGGATGGTTTTAGGTTCAGCTGAAGTCTTCGTCTATTTTTCAATACCCCGCTTCCGATCCTTTTCCCCTCTCTGGCTGATGGCTGTGTGCATGAGCTCGCAGCCAGTCGCAATTCTGGAAAGGATCCCAGTGACGTCGCTTACAGCTCTATATTCCGAAAACGGTTGAACTATCACTTCAACCGAGGTGACAGGAGGGTCTTTCGTCAAGGCTTGAGTTGCAGTAACTGGCTCGCATCCAATCGCAACTTAAGATGGGATATAATAACAACGCCGCTTATATTTTTTCCATATTTGACATCGCTAAAGTATCAATTGCAGCCAAGCATCAGCTCTCGTCAAAGTCTTGAGCTGCATTAGCTCTGTTGCGAGATTGGAGGGCAAGCGTTTAACGGTTCAACCAGAACTCTTTGGACTCTTTGGATTCTCTCACATGACGATGAAGCCTGGGCCCCGGTGGCAAGATAGAGTCAACATCGCATCCGTGCCTGCTTCCAGCTTGTAAGTGAGCAGTAACACTCCGTGTGTGATCGGTGTCAAGTTGCTCCATTTTCTGAACATCATCGACCCGACAAAGCATCCAAGGCTCTGGTCCTTGAGAAGATCGAACAGCTTATCATGACATCAACCATGCAGTCCTTTAAGTTCCCTCTACTCGGAAAATTTATATATTCCATATTCCCTCTACCGGTTGACGACTTTGCAGCAACAGTTAACTACCATTCCCACTCTTAGATCACATACCACAGACACTGAAGTACTTATTTCCCTCAAGTCTTCCAGCAACATGAAGTCCATCATCCTCCTTTCCACTCTCACCCTCACCGCACTCTCTCTCCCCGTCCCAGATGTCCAAGTAGCCTCAGAAGCAAACATCACAATATCAACAAACGGAACAACACAAACTACAACATCCACAAACTTAACCGCTGCGCAATCACAATCCCTCTCCGCCAGCACATCCTCCGGAATCAATGCCCTCCTCGCCAAAGTTGGACAACTCCCCATCGTCGGCTTAACAGTCAACGCCCTCTCAGATGTAATAAAAACCGCGGAAGCGGCCCTCGCCACAACACTGAACATCGACACGAGCGAGGATGCAGCGAATGGCTGCACTGCCATGACGGTAATATTTGCGCGCGGGACAACCGAGCCCGGGAATGTTGGTGTCTTAACTGGACCGGAGTTCTTTGACGCGTTGACGGATATGCTGGGGAAGAACGCAGTCAGTGTGCAAGGCGTGGACTACGGGGCTAGTATCGAGGGGTTCTTGGAGGGTGGAGATCCGCAGGGCTCGCAGACCATGTTCGTCACCATTACCCCGCGCATTTCCTTACACTCAAGCTAATGATAAACAGGGCAAATCTCATTACACAAACTTTTTCAAAATGCCCAAATACAAATATCGTAATGTCAGGTTATTCGCAAGGCGGACAGCTCGTCCACAACGCCGCTAATATCCTCCCTGCCAAAACCATGGTGCAAGTCTCTTCGGTGATCATTTTCGGAGACCCAGATAACGGAAAGGCAGTCACAAATGTTGCTGCGTCGAAGACGCTTGTTATTTGTCATGCTGGAGACAATATTTGTGCTGGTGGAGATTTGATTCTGCTTCCTCACTTGACGTATTCGCATAATGCGGAACAGGCTGCGACGTTCGCAGCTGCGAGGGCGGGAATGGGTCTTGGAAATTGATTGTATATGGAGGGTTATGATGGCTTTTTTGTTTGTTGGTTTGTGTAGGAGTTCTGAGATATACCATTCAGAGCGTGTGGAGTTCTGGGCGCAAGAGGGATAGAGTTGAGTTGAGAGCAATGACAGGGGCAGATGGACTCCGACCGCGGCGATATGATATACATGCATAACGTGGTAAATGAATTAGATATATAATATTTTACACAAGCGAACCATTTGCAAATTTGGAAGCGCACATGGCAGGTGAAAATCGGGCGCTTGCTTGTAAAACTCGAGACTTCAAACAGATACAGGTTTCTGGGTTCATTTCAAGAAGCAAGGGAAACTTGGAATCTCTTCAATAATACCCACTTCTCTTTTGTATCCCCCCTTTAACATAAATTGTCTACATCTTCTCTTTCTCGGTAGTAATCACGCCTCCACTCTCCCCACGCTCAGCATCGATACTTGTTTCGACATTCTTCACTGTAAAATTCACAGCAGGCAGCATGTTCAACCTATCTTCCTCCTTATCAGTGGCCTTATTATTCAACCAAAACAAGACACCACCCAAGGCAGCAAGCCCAGCGACAAGACCATAATTAATTACCAAAAGTGGATCCCCGGATAGAGCAACAAGCGCCTGAGCCAAAGCTGCAGAGATGGCGTTCATAAATAGCGCTATCGCCTGGACCGTACTCCTCATATTCTCTGGTGCTTTCGTGAATGCATATTCGAGAGAAGTGACTGAAGCCATGATCTCAGAGAAACCAATGAGTCCATATGGCAGGATTTGTACCCAAACAGAGATGTTGGTAACAAGCGGGTCCCCATTTTCGTCTTCGCAGGAGCTGGCCTGGTCTCCGCAAGGGTTCATTTTGTAAATGTAGTATTGTGTAACAGTAGCGGAAATCATAGCGCAAGAAGCTAGGAAGAAACCAGTAGTAATACGCTTAATAGGGGTGTAATTAAAGCCAAGTTTTCGAAATCCTGGGTATATCATTAGATCCATGATAGGGATAAGGATAACAATAAACAGAGGGTTTAGGTTGGAGACGATATCATTAGGAACGCCGCCGAGACGCATAGTAGCTGCTTGTGAGGTGAGGTTATTGGTCATCTGGTTGTATGCGAGCCCTGGTTTCATTAGTGCTGGCAAAAATGAGGCAGAAAAGTACGTACAATAAAGGGGATACCAAAGGAAGACTTTGCACGCAAGAAGACCTCTTCGCACCTCGTCAACCCATGCATCATTGAATGTCATCCACGCTGGCTTTGAAGTGCCAAGTCTCGATGGCATCACAGCTTCCCAAAATCCAGGGGCCTTGAAATTTTTGTGGCTAATAGAGGTTAGTTCCAGGTCCACAAAAAAAATATTCTTCTTGAATGGTTGACAAATTGTCTTACAAAGTGATTGGATTCCATGACCATCGGTTCTTGATTGCCATTATCCACAGCTTCCAAGCCTTTGCCAGTACTGAACCATCAGGAGGATGCAGTACATATCTATTCTTGCAAAATATAATGACCATTGGACAGATACCTGAACATTGTCAACTTCAACGCGCTAGGATTGAGTTTTC
Organism: Cudoniella acicularis; assembly: GCA_013054445.1. NCBI lineage: Eukaryota > Fungi > Ascomycota > Leotiomycetes > Helotiales > Helotiaceae > Cudoniella > Cudoniella acicularis. Next base: position 19,930 of record JAAMPI010000579.1, read on the forward strand.
AGAGGACTGTGAGCTTACAGAGCATGAGTGTAGGAAGCAAAAATGCAAGCCAAAATCCAACATATTTCTCAGCATAGACCATACCAATTGACCCTGTCAAGGACCCGATGTTGATCATAAGATAGAAATAGAGGTAAACACGCGAAATTGTAATTGCTGGATCCATGATTACGCGTTCGCCTTTTCTCGTTGTTTCGACTCGTATTGTGGTTTCGGTACCTGATAAAATTAGACTTTAAAGACAACTTCTTGCCAGAGAGGACGTACACTGTTCTGCGATCAGAGGAGAAATGTTCGACTTAAAACCGCCAACGCCCATGCCCATTATAACGATACCAATGGAGAAGCAAGTGATAGCACCAGTAGGATGGACGATGACAGGTGGAATCGCAGAAATAATCAAGATTACATGGCCGATAAGAGCGAAGACGATTGAGATTTGGATGGTCTTGAATCTTCCCCAGTATTGATCTGCAACATACGCACCCGCGAGTGGCATCTATGAAAGTCAGAGCGGTCTCTCAAGACGATATTTGACATGAGATATTGCAGTAAAGAGAGGATGCATATCTCTGACACGAATTCGGAGTATTTTTCAAGGGAAAACTTACAATGTAGGCCCAGAATTGATTGAAGGTTGTCAGGCCTGTGGAAGCGCGCTGGCCCATATCCAAAGCTCCAGACTGCCCAGAAAATCCAGCACCAGTGTTGCTACCTTCAGGCATAGGTTGCTGGATGAAGTTGACGACTTGCTTAATGTTAGCCCAGCAAACTTTCAATGGTTGATGACTTACAAACGGCAGTAGTTCCATAATAAGAGAATCTTTCACACAATTCCACGAAGGCAACCGTGAATGCTGTCCATGGGATTTTGCCGGAAACTCGGCGAAGAGTGTGGAGTTCCTCCTCGGTTGGATGCGCATACTCATCAGTCTGAGACGGAGAGTAATCGATACTTCCTTTGAGAGTAGGTGAAGAAAGCTTGGGCTCATGGCCCTTGGCCAGCTCCATGGTCTCGAGATCGCTAGCGGCGTTCATCTTGATGGCTGGTCAAAGAAATTGATAACCCAGCTTGACAATCATGGGAGAGGGGGAGAGCCATTATATGCTGCTGTGGATGAAGCTTCCTACCCCTCTTATCAACCCAACATGTTCGTATTCCAGTTTCTTATCACCTTCCCTAAAGGGTGGCCAAGAACGTAGATATACTTCTCCAAAGTCATTGGAACCGATAACTTCTGGTCAATCCGAGCCTTGGGCGAGAAGAAGGGTACGGGCAAGTGCAATGCCATTACACACTGCTCAGGAATTCCCCCGGAAGGACAAAATATCAAAAGAAGAAGGTGTTTAGAAGGCCAAGGGTCAACGGCCGTTGCGAACCCACTTTACAAGACTCTACTAAGACCTTGGATACCCATCATGATAAACACAAGGGAAATTATGGGAAGAAATAAGGAGGGGCGAGAGGGCCACTGGGCGTTTAACGAGGCCAAGAGACGCGCCAAGCGCCAAGCACCGATACAAAGCTGATCTACATTCTAGAAGGGGGTCCAAGGACGCATTTTATTAGGTGGAAAATGAAGCGTGGCTCAAGGGGTGCGAGAGCGCGAAAGCCGTGCCTTATCGAAGGTCGTGAGCATCGAAAAAATTGTGTGTTGGCCAACTTGACCCAATAGTGAACACTGGCTCGAGGCTGGTGGTTGGAAACGTCAACGGCTAGCTGTGCGTCTGGGCCAAGAGAGTGCGACCGAAGTATTTTGGCCGATGCAAGAGACATACGCGCGCGCCGGCGCTGTGGAGATACTCGCTCTTGCCCGATGATGATGGGAGATGTTGGTGTTCTGGAAGATGTGTCGTTTGAACTTGGAATTTGGTGAAGAGGAAAGTGGGTCTTCTGATTCAGGCGAGAACCGGAGTCACGTGAAAAGCCCCCTTTTCGTCTTTCCCGAAGAGCAGCTCTGACATTTATACATTACGATAGTGGGAAAAACTCCTTGTATTGTGCGCATTGGATTTACAATTTTTTGCTCAATCTGTTTATACTATCACTCAACTGCCTCGTTTGATATTTTATAGTTGGCGCGTCCTGGCTTTCCCTGCCACTTTTGCTCCATCCTCGTCAGTCGAGTCCTAACGGGCGGACAATACTTCAATATCTTGACGTATTTTTGAGCTTAGTATTAAGTAGAAATTCAAGCACAGTCTCCATTAATCGCGCTTCAAAGCACAAGTCTCCATTTTATAATCTTTTGCCATTCATGCATTTTTGATGGTCGACGATATTAAGATACCTAGTTGCGCATCGCATCATCGCAACGCTATTTCGTTAATCATAAAAAAAGACCGTGATGGCTGCGAAGCCAAAGATTCTTCCCTCTAATTCATAACCCTTTCGTAACCAAGAAACAAACGTAACACAATCCCATCTTGCTCAAAAGCACAAACTCGTAATTAGATCGTGAAAAGAAATCTCCGTAGTCATAAAGTGAAATCATTAAACTCGTCACACTCTTTTGGTTGGCTGCCCTGTTATTGCAATGAAGCACACCATGGCAGACAATTACCACTTGAACTTGAACCGACTGAGCCAGCAACGCTTGCTACTCAGTGTCGCGAAAGGCGCAGACGTTTGGGCAAGAGCACTAAGAAAATTAGCAAGCAGCCTTATTGTAAAGGGAATGGGCAGACTTTACCCCCAAGGGTTCGCGAAAGGATTCACATTCAAGCCGGTGAAGTTCAACCAGTTATTGCTATTTCCAGCTGCGTTTCCAGTGGTCGAGATACCTTGTGTGGTGCATGCAGCATAGTTACCTTGAGGAATCTGCAGGTTTTGCTGTTGGATTTGGATGGGATCTTCGACGAGAGTCATGGCCAATCCGGCTTCAATGTGCCATTTGATGTGGCAATTTAGTAGCCAGATTCCAGGGTTTTCGGTCCTGAATCTGATCACAACATAGCTGTAAGGCAGAACGTTGAAAACGTCGCGCCGCATGGGGATAGGTGCAGCAGTAACGCCATCCCAGTAGACTTGTGCAGATGAGGTCCCTTTGACACCACGCGCAATTACTTGGGCGGCGTGGCCATGGATATGAAAGGAATGAGCACCGCTGTCGAAGTTGTTGATGACTATGTTTGCAATTCCAACTGTGTTATTAAAGACCACTGCGTTGGAGTTTGGATCATAGATTGCAGGGTCAAGTACATATCCGAGCGGAGCTGACATTGCCGTGTAGAGGGTAGGGGTGCGAGGTGGTAGATATGTTGTACCATTCACGGTGCCTAGGAACTTTTAGTATTGATTGGCTTTTTATACAATCAATACGGGATATCATACCTCTGCTTATTCCCTCAATAAACTCAAAGTTGAAGTTGGTAACGATCCTGTATAGCCGATTGTCAATTTTCATCATACCATAGCTGCACAAGAGGACTTACGGTTGGGTAACAGGGTCTAGGAGAGCTTTCTGGTCAAATGGTAACACAGTCATGTCATCAATGGCAGCGGTGCTACCGAGAGCTGGTGGTGTTGGCAAGGGTTTTGCAGCGTCATAAATCAAGTATCCGTAAACCTAATTCAGTTAAATCATTCCTTGTGTTAGAGCGGCGGAGGCTTACATTTTGATTGTGGTCCGCTGGAATGAGGTCACCGTTGAACATGGACGGATCCATCGAGGATATGATTCCGTAATTCTTGGTTGTAGTTGGAAGAGCAGCGACAAGGACAAGATATCGCTGAGCGGCAGTAATTTGAATATTCTCGGTGACGGTTGGAACAGTTGCAACTCCGTCCATTTCCACAATTGTCATATTATGACCATCAAATTTGATGGTCATTTGTGCAAAACCTCCAACATTAATAATTCAGAATAGATACACCTTCCCAGGGGTGACAGGGAATTCCACATTCTGGGAGTCATTGATGAGTGTAGAATCTGGAACCGGCTCTATTCCGTGTGCGCTGCTTTTCTCGGTCTGGTACCAGTGGATCAGATTTGGAGTTTGTTCATGATACCAGTCAACGACAGTGAATGTGTATGCTAAATTAAAACCGTTATAATATGCTGCGGTAGGATCATTGACAATCAATGGTCCTCAGAAGCCATCCAAGTAAGATCCACCAATATGTGTGTGGTACCAATGAGTACCAGTGTTTGCCGCCTGGAGAAGTCAGGTGATGTCCAACAAAATGCCAAGGACATTAGGCCAGAGATTCGGATTTATATCGAACCTACAGTAAAGTTGTAGACAAACGACGATCCAGGAGGTATGGGACACTGTGATACGACTAGAAGGCACAAATTAGCATATGCAGAGCCTCTAAGGACGAAAATACTTGCAAGCGGCGCCTTCATTTTGGGCAGATGCTTTCTGGTTTTCGACGTGGAAATGCAGGGCTGTCGTTTCGTTTCCAAGGTTGTTCTTAAGATTGATAACAATCTAATCATCTAGATTTACATCTATGGGTGGTGGCCATTGCCCATTGATTCCTATTTTGGTGTCCGTGGAGTTGTCAAGTTTCTTAAGAGATTTAGAAGTTGTTACCAATCACAGGTCGTCCAAAGCCATCTGGAGTAGCCCAAACCTAAGTGACATCCTACTATAAGACTAAGCATTAGGCAGAACTCGAAACAGAAGGTTTGGTCATAGAAGAGTTCATACGTTGTAGGTAACAGTGGCTGCATTGACAGCAAGAAGATTCGTAGCCAAAAGCACAATAGAGGAACGCATCTTAAACGAATTCTCTGCTACAGGGCAAAATCGAAAATTGAGTGCGGGTAATTCAGAAGCTAGATTTCAAGCAGGGCCCAAACGTCGTAATATACTTAACCTTACTCGTTCATGAGACATAGCCCCAGCCACTGAATGGATAAATAAGCCATCTTTTGAAGTGTCACTCATATATGATGAAACAGCTCTTCAAAGTCAGAAATGGACTTGGAATGGTAATTTGACAGGGAAGATTCTTTAGTGCTGAGAGTCTCTGAATATTTTCAGGCATGTCTTTTGGGGGGTGTCCACGTGGTGGGATGGAGGAAGCCCCCATGAGGAGAGATCGCCGTAGTCTGTCTCTGTGGCCTGAGACTGCCGATGCAAGCACTACGGACTTGACGAGACATGCACACTGTTCCAGTGTGGGTAGTTATCCTGCCCAATTTCCAGATTTGCCTTTCCTCACATAACTGGGTTTTGATACGGATCAGAAAACCGTTGAGCGGCGGATAACCGAAACAATTCAAATGACTCGAGTATGATTTTCTCTCGATTCAATGGCAATGAAACAACTATAACAACTTAGATAGTTCAAGGCTGCAGTAAATCGCGGCACCTCCTGCAGCAATTTCGTGACAAATGAGACTTTGCGATATGCTTATGCGAATCACTTGAGACATTATCGTAGATCTTCAATCCCCTCGTGCGGAAGGCCAAAATGGATTAGTGATCGAGTCCCTCCATGGAGTAAAAGCTTTCCTTTTTCCAGCCTTCACGGATGCGCAAAATCGAAAATGGAAGGACACACATTCTTCTAGAACAAGCCTGTCTGAGTGTAGCGAATACACAACACACAACGAGACCCCCGGAGAACCCAATGTGTCTTTCGGGGAGAGTGGAGGTCGCCGATGACCTTACGGATCACGTGCCAAACCCCAACCCCATCACGATTGAGTACTTAAGATCACCTCAAGTATCTTTCTCCCAGCGCAACGCGATCCTTTCGGGATGAGCAATCTTTAATGTCAAGACTACTTGAGAATCCTGGACTGATTCTCGAAGCCGAGCCGATGCCTCGGGCAAGGACTCCCCTGGTAGTGTGACTGGCACAACTCGGTGCCGCTGGAATAGTCTCGCAATAGTAGCGACGAATTCAACCTGGGCGAATTTCTTTCCGGGGCATACTCTCGGACCGGCTGACCAGGGAATGAATGTACCAAAAGGAGGCTGCAGCAAATCCTCGTGGCCCAAAATGTTGAGGTTTTCATTCTCAACAACCCATCGCTGAGGCTTCCAGAAATACCGGTCATTCCCCCAATAATCAGATGCAGCATGAACAGCCGTCAGATTAGATAGAATAATTGTGTGGTGTGGAATGAGGTAATTCTTCTCCTTAATCGTCAGGGTTTGAGGGCAGTCGCTTGTAGCTCTTGGAAATGAGACGACCGGGCCGTACAAGCGGAGGGTTTCATGCTACCATCCATAATCAGACAAGTCATAATGTCAGACACATAGGAAGTCTGCCTACCATAAGCGCAAGACAACGCTTGAGACGGGGAAACAAGTTTTCATAATCCCATTGCCCAACTTCACCGTTGTCGTTTATGACAGCTAGGATTTCGGCCTTGACCCAGGACTGAATTTGTGGGTCTGCTGCCATAAGTGTGATAGCATATGCAAGTGTACTTGCTGTCGACTCATATCCAGCAAATGTGTAAATGAACAAATTACCGTATATCTCATCGTCAGTCAACGTTTTCTTCCCTTGGCCTTTCGCTTCCCTCAGATCCGACGCACGAAGCATCGCGCTCATTAGATTGTCCTTTTCAAAATCTTTTTTCTTGGAGGGACGCTCGCTCCTCCTGCACGAACTCAACAAGATACTGTCTTAATTCGATGGATGCCGTTTGAACAGTTGAGAGGCTGCCCGGGAAGAGTTTAGATACAGGAATCGCTTGTGTGAAAACCGCAGCTAAGAATCGGTAGAGGACGATCTGAAGAGCCGTTTTGAACGACATAGTGTGGCCATTGGCAGGACTAGTCACTCCACCCTGAAAGGGATAAGTCCTAGCAAAGGCGGCCAAAATTAGTACATTTAAAGCTAAAATCATAGTGTCATCGTTTGTAGCGGAGGTTCCACCGGCGCCAGAAGATATCCATGCTTGCAGCATCCCATCCGATTGAGACAGAGACTCGCTCCAGACCATACTGCTCTTCATGATGTTAGATCGAGAATATTTAGCAGGGAAATTATTGCTCCGCAACGACTGCCAGTTTAACAGGACGTACATTTCTTTCGTTGAATGGGGGCGTGGTAATTTTTCTATGCCGTTGCCAATCTTCCCCGTTCACACTATCGAGGTTGGCACCAAAAATTTCTAAAGGTTTGTAGAATAACGAGGGTTTTATGAAGTCTTTTCTTCTATTCAAGAGATCTTCCACAGCAGGACCGTCAGCTAGAGCAACTTGTATTCCCCGGGGATTGACGATGACGAAAGCCGGTCCCAACCGATCGTGAATTCGATTTTGGCTTCTGAAATACCACTGGGAGATCGGGAAGTTAGCATGTTCATATCCCATCATGTTCAAGAATAAATAGAGCAGAATGACAATCTTCTCCTTACGCTAAAGTTGGTGTACATCATAAATTCTCCGATGCCATAAGGAAGTCGGCTGACCAAAGGAGTGAGCAATGGTTTTGCCAGAGCCCAAAGAGGGTTGAATTGGTCAACAGGCGTGATGACAATACTCATTTAACAAATTAGTATTATGTTTTTTTTGGAGGAAGAGGGAGTGAAAAAAAAGACTGGTAAAACGAAGTTTCTTTGGATCTTTTCAACTAGGAGACTTGAGAGAAAAGACCAAGGAAATAGGCTGGTTACGGAAGACCAATTTTGCGCGCTTCGATATAGTGTTTACACATCTTGATACAGGGCCAGGCCAAGAGCGCTGTCGCGATGGTCGCGACCAGCACGAGAATTGCCATGATAACCTTTCAGTAACCGAATGTTGATTCTTCGGGCGAGGAGAGGCAGAAAGCGATCGAAAGCTGCTGGAAATTAAAGATGCTGGCGCGGGTCTTGGATTGACAAGAGTAAGGAGGAGCTGCAGCTGTTGACAGTCTTACATGTGCTGCTGATATGCATTGATGCCGTTGGCGACGATGGGGAGGGGTGAATATTGAACAACCTATGGTGGGCATATGCTTTATCCCGCGCCTGAGCTTTGCTCTGCAGGTGTGCACTCCCAATAACGCCTCACGTCTGCAGGCGGTTGCTTAGGTGAAGCCGGCGCGGGCGGGGATCCTGAAATTTATCCGATCACATGATTTGTATATGGGGGCGCTAAGGCTAGAGATTAGGTGACAGGAAAAATGTCTACCTCGAAGTTAGTTTTTTTTTTGGGTCTTTTCAACTAAAATTCTTCACCTCGTTGACAATTCTCGAGCTATCTTTCTCCTTCAGCCCGTCTGTTGTGACCGTATAATCATTGATGCTTGTCGAATTTTTGGAAATTTCCCCAGAAAATATACAGTAACAGGTCCGTCGCGTTCAATCAAAATCCGTCTACATAACACAGCAGCGACACACCCGACTACCAGCACCTACAGTACCTAGATATGTACCCTGAGAGCCTTCGGATGCACACCATGGCGGGTTAAATAGAAGAACGTGCAGGCGACAATCAACGACAATTGGCCCACAAGAAGCTTCACCAAACCTTCCGCCTCCAGCACAAAAATGTTCTCCTGCGTTCCTTGAAGAATTAGTCACCTTCGCTCTGCCCAGTCACTAATTCTTCTTCGTCGCTTCGTTTCACATTTTGCTGCGCAGCTTGACTATCCCATGTAAAATATTTTAAAGTATTTTCCCCAAATCCTAGGGGGAGACCCCCTAGGACCCCCCTTCCTATTCCTAATTACTAATACTTTTATAAAGGATTTAAAGAGGATTATTCCCCTAGACTATCTGTGCGCGAACGTCATATGATGCGTAAAAGTTAAGAGCCAATCAGAGGATCAGGATGCGGGCGAATCAAAGCAATGCTTGGCAATGCTTGGCAAAACCCATTATTTTGGCCCGCTTACTAAGGGGTCGTAGGGCGGGATCTGGTTTATCGCTGCGCTCGGCAATAATGGCAAACCCAATCCGGATGTTAAACGCCTGTTCCCTTGACGCGAAAAAGAATTCTTTCCCTGTTGTGTATCTGTGATGAAGATTGCTGCAGATTCAAGCCTCAAATTTATTTTCCATCGCCAGCCCCAATGAAGGCAAACACTAGTGTTACTGTCTGGCAGTCGTACCCGTGATCGCATTCCCTGACAACAACTGCGTATGCAGTTTCTTTCTATTTAGAATACTTCTATTCCAATTCGTTTTCTTGCGGTCTGGAGGGTTATTCCATCTCACCATATATTTTTCATCTCAATGTTTGTTGGTGTTTCGAGATCGAGAATCCTCGAGTTGAGAAGTGCGCCACAGCAGCAAGTATGATAGGCTCAATTTGTCAAGCGATGTTGTTCTTCGCACCCGACAGTCTGGCAGCAAAGGCCGGGCTGCTCCTCATTCATGCGTATAGGTGTCCGGCGACCTCAAGTATCCAACTCATTCTCGAAAGGGCCCATTCCCAACCTGCAAGCAACTTGAAGGTGTTTTTGGAGCCTCGATTACGAGATATCTACTCAGCTTGTTGGTAGCACTGCCGTGAAATTTGTCTCGATTAGATTATGATGCTATTGACTCTCTATCATCTGCCAACAACTCTGGGCATGGCGGCCGCGGATATGGTCAAGCAATTCTAATCTCAATCCGTCAATTTCAGGTCGTCACATTCGCATATATAAGTCCTGATCTTTCCCAGATAGCAGACGCTCCCAAAGCATTATTCCCAAGAGCTTTCCTTGTCAAAAACGCGAATTCTCTCAGTCACGTTCTCAAATTGCTACGAACAGACTCTAAAGGGAGCTAATTTGATAATGTTTTTCGTTGAGCTGATTGTCTCTGGACTTGGCTTTGAATGTCCTCAGCCTCCTCGGACTGACAGTTGCCCAATCGGTGCGATCAGTGCATATCTGAATTCTTGGGCTCGTAATAATCAGCCCAACACTAAGAGTTTTTGACGCGGGTTTGCCTTCATCCAATTTTTTGGACTAACTTTCATAAAGTGGCCACTGCCGTCCGTTTTCTTATCGGGGACTTGCACTCTATACGCGATGTCTCCAACCCATTCGATGAGCATAACCGCAAAGGCATTTGTGTTGAAACCCAACACAATGAACTCCAACAAGTCAGGCTGTCTGTCCCGCCAGCGCGAGTCAAGTAATATCAGTCCCATCTCACCAATCTCATGATCCGGGTGGATAACCGTAAAAGAGGCCTCACCGCATCATCTGGGTAGTGACTTCGGTCGATGTGCAGTAGCGCGGAACTGGTGGAGAAGACAAGTAAATGCGATAGGTTGTGGGAAGGCACTTGGAAATGAGATTAGAAGTCGTCTTCAAATATATCTGGAACTTCAAAGTATGACTTGATAGACTCCTTCAACACCTCCATGACCCTGGAATTCTGCATCGATAAAACACACAGTCGGCAGTCCTGATCAACGTAGTGGAGTCTTACTGGGGATGAAAACCAATATCGATTTGTCTAGTAGCATCGATAGTCCGGAATGCGTCTGTGTCGCAGTCCCGCCCAGGGCCAAGATGGATAGCATTCTCTTCTGGAGGGTAGAAGAGCAATTTGTGCGCCACAGCAAAGCTACCGAACCAAGTTTAGACAAAGGCAGGCCGAATCGGAACTCCCCCATTGTCATTGAGAAATAGTCCAGAAATCCGGCAAAGCTCTTGAGATAGTCTTCCTCAAAGGTACACTGGTGGGGAATCATGTCTCGCATAGCCATTATGTTCCACCGTTCGTCCTTTTGGAAGTTGTTGTTCGGTTCACAAGCTAGTTTGGGCCTAGGATACTCAATGGCCAGGTGGTTCCAGGAGTACATGCCCAAAGGAGAAGGACTGTTATATGTCACCCTATCGCCCTCAAGAACCAGGTCCTCGGTCCAGAATCGATCTCCTCGACGGAATTGTACCCCCCGGGTAGTAAATACCAAGTGCAGCTTGGAGAATCCGCTCTCCTGGAGAGTCCATGCCCGAGAATTCCATTTCGATGACCCAATATCGAGTGTGTCACTCCGCTCGGTCGTCATTATACGTGTTCCTTGGATAGTTGTAAAGAATTGAGGCGCATAGCGGTCTTCACCAACTCCAGGTAGTCCGGAATTAGCATCACTCCCTGCAGCTGCGACAATCGTGAATGCCGCGCCTGCGTACACATGATGCATATTTTTAATCTGTGTATCCACCTCCTCCGGGCTATCCTGCATGATGCACAGAGCATCTATCTAAAGGTATCTTTCGCCAAGTGCTCTGCAGAGGCTCATGGCGTCACGAATAGTTCGAGGAAGCAAAACTCCAATTTTGGCCAGACTGCCATTTTCCTGGAACTGGACCCAAGTTTACGTGGTAAGTTTCACCATAGGTATTTGGCCCCAAATGTAACTGACGGTAACGCATCTTGTGCATGATTGTGCCGGAGTAATGCAGTCGTGTTCGAGGTCGATGACACGAAAGCACTGGCTTAGTCCAGGCTGACTCGGTGTAGCTGCTTTCCCCCACTTGCAATCTTCAAAGGCGAGCCATGCTTTCACCCGTTCAAGGTATATTCTACGAGGATCGACACGTCGCCCTTTCAGCAAATTGTCGGGAGCGATTCCACCTTCCCCGGGTGCACAAGAAACAGAATTTGCCGGTAGTCCGTTTGAACTTATGAAGGACTCACATTTTGATTCGAGAATGAGCCAACGGTTGAAACTTGCCTCAGCAACGGAAACCGTAGTAGATGAATCGTCTTGTGCCACTATCCAAAGCCGAACTGTCCGCTCCGTTCGAGTGTTTTG
>JAAMPI010000058.1:0-31769 GCA_013054445.1 Cudoniella acicularis
ACTGGACAAACCAGCCTATAAATCTCCATCTCATCTTCCTCCCCACCATGCCTCTTCCTCAACATCTCACCCAGCCTCAAAACCACATCGCCCTCTCCGTAAACTCCAGCTGCTCTTTCGTAAGGAATTTCCACTTCCTCGAACTATATTTCAGATGTGAAGAGAACCAACTCTCGAGCACTTGATAGAGGTATAAGAATCTTAAGTTTGAGGCGAAGATGTAGGTGAGGTTTAGTGGTGCGAGGAAATTTTTCTCGTTGGGGTTGAAAATTAGGTTGGTGTAGGTGGTTTCTAGTAGAGATTTGTAGATGCTGCGGCAGGTTTTGCTATCGTAGAAAAGCTTGCTGCTTATTAGAGCTGAGGTGGCGGTTATGGGATCCAGCAGTTTGAAGATGTTGTGGAAGATCTCGGTTGGGATGTGGGGTTTTCTGGTGACGGGGGTATCTAGGTGTGGTTATGTTAGTTGTCTATATTCAATGAGAAGTTAGATTTCTGTGATGTCACGTGCCTTGGATCTCCTTCCCCTTTCCCTTCTTGTTCACTAGTATCACCCACTTAACGCGATTCCAACCTCCGACTCTCCCGGTGCAGCTGCAGCATTCTCTATAACATCTGCCCCCAACTCAACAGGAGGGAGAAGATAGAGACCCCCAGCCTGTGAGGCGAAATATACAGTGAGTGGAGCCACCGTAGTGACAATGTTATTTGGGTCTTCGACGGCGACGGCTGAAGATGGTTAATTACGTTTGGTCTCCTGGAAATTTAATAACAAACTGAGAGCACGTACCTTTCTTGGCCTCCTCCTCGTTCGCCATCTTCTTTACCAGTTGCGATGACGCTTTCTCCTTCCCTTTAGTACACTTCACGCTACCTCCTAGCGGGCCATAACTATCATCACCATTATCATCACCGTTAATATTTCGACGTCGAGGCATAGTTACGTTGTCGGTGTCAGTATTAAAGTGGAAGTCGTGGTCAGTCGTTATTATTAGAGACAAGGCTACGACTCGGAATTGTGTTGTAGGCTTATAAGGTTTGTGCGCGAAAGCCAGCTAGTTAAGTTCTATAAGGGAGATACCATGCGCTAGTGTATATCGATTTATCATGTCCTACTATATTAAGCGAATCCGTTTAAAGTTCCTCTCCCTATTCAATTTTAAATTGCAGGCTATAATCGCTATTACGCGAATAATGTAAGTCTTATTATATCCACCTAATCTAATCAACTCTGAAATTAAAGAAAGCAAATTTAAATTCGAGACCTTTTACTACTCCAACGTGTATTTTTCGATGAGAGGAGCTTACCATACAAAGTCACTAAATCCAAAGCATAGAAATTCCCTCCCTTACCCTCACCCTATCTCACTTCACAACAATGCCACCCCTCCTCGTCCTCCCCAAGGTGCCACCCTTGCCGCAACTGCAACCCACCCCAGCCCCAGTCCCACCTACCAACTCCGAAGAAGCCCGCTGCTCGATACGGCCGTACACACAGCCGTGATCGTAACAGATAAGAACATGACTGTCGATCGGCAGGAAACAGCTGCAAGGAATAGAGGCTGGTTGGCTAGAGTGGGAGGATCAACGCAGAATTATATTCAGCAGATTTTAGACAATGATGGGCGGTTGGGGTATAATAAAGTGGCTTTAGTGCCAGGTAAAGAACTCTTTTTTTGCTCTAAAGTTTTAAAACCTTCTCTTATACTGTACTCTAATTTTTAAATACAATGTTATTAAAAAGATTGCTTAAAATACTAGTAGTTATCTAGGGGGATCAAACACTAGCCAAAACCACTATATCCTCCTCAACCTCCTCAACCACCCCCCCGGGCCGTGAACTTAACCACTATTAAAGGCACCTCCCTACAAAACCACATCGCACTCACACTTATCGAATGCTAGTCTCTAGGATTCGATCCCGTTGTTGCTGCTGAGCAGATTATTGGCACCATTAAGGCGTTTTCTGACGATCCTGTAACAGGCGCTGTTGTTAATACCGCCCGGGAGGGGGAAAGCAGAGAATGCGTGGCGGAGAGCCTGGGCATATCTACTTACCTTTCCTTATAAACAAACTTCAACTTCATCTCCACAATACAAAACAAATCGCTAACCTCCCCCAATCAACACAGTCGCCCCTGCACACCCTCCGTCATCCGCCCAGGAAAACGTCTCCAAAGAACAGAAATCCCAGATTTCATACACCAGAATAGTAAACTAAATGCGATAGGCAGTAACCGGCAAAACGCCGAGTTTCCCCGACCACTCATTACTCCTGCTAACGTGCTTAGAAATCTTAGTCTACCGCAACTTGTGAGAGCTGCGCGGTCCGCTGGCGCCGAAGTATTTGCTTGCGGTGAGGGAGGGGAGGACAGTTCTTAGGAGTGGGAGGATTGGTTAATGGAGGTGGGTGATTAGGTTGGTTTAGAGTAGTAGTAGGCTATAGAGACTTGTTATGGGATGCTGGTTGTGTGTGAGTCTGAATGTGTATATTGTTGGAGGATGGAGAGTTAGTTATAGGTGTAGAGATACTATTTCATTTACCTGCTATTTTACCTCATGTGGAGGAGCAGAGTAGAGTGAAATAAGGTGATTTCGGAAACTGAACATGGGTCGAACAATATATATCTAAATCAAGAAACCTCGACTTATAATCAGGAAAGATTAATTAATAAAAAAGAGCTTAAGTTAGATACGAACTTCGACTAGGCTAACTTTGTATATTTGAGCCTTGTTTATCTGAAGGTACTATGGGACTCACATCACGAATGTAACTCGCCTGGTGGGTCTTTTATATCCACCTCGGAATTTGCCTCCGGCCGCAGCCAGTCAGGATACGACTTTTTCAGTCGGAGTTTCTTAGGATTCTTCTTCTCGGGCTTTACTTTTATAGAGTCCACGTCCTTGAAGTTGAAGAAATGATGGTCACTAAGACAGAGTCGACTGTAGTCAGCTAGTGGCTATGAAGTGAAAAAGAGAACGATATTTTTTTATGCGGAGGGGGGAGGGATAAAGTCTATAATAATGAAAATACTTACAAGACCAGTTCGTCCAGACGTTCCCTACCGCGAGCAGTCTCAGACACCCAAACCGAGACACTCCTCGGCCCAACACGGAAGACACCCCAGCCATCCTCATCAATAACAACCTCACCCCAACACCACCTCAACACATCCGTCCATATCTCCCCAGCATGCAGCCTCCCCACATTCATCCTTTTCGTCTTGACCTCCCAGCCATTACTAACGAGCACCGCCAAGCCCGCACCACCAGACTGTGATGGGTGCCCGAGCCGTGTGAAGCCAATACAGTCCGGCTGGTCGAAAAAGTCCATCTGACTGCCATAAGCATACATCTTCCGTGCCAGAATGAGCTTTGGGAGGACGAGGCCTCCGGATGTTGGCGGGATGGAGTTATTGTGGTTTCCATTACTGGTTGGACCTAGGGAACCGTAGATATCGGCGTAGAAGATACAGGGAAGTCCGGCGTCAGAACGCAGGAGGATTAATGTGTAGGCTATGGGAATGAAGTACGGCGCGATACTGACCTAGGGATAATGTTAAAAGGGAAGTCCGGATTCAATTCTCTTGGTAGAATAAATGAAATGAGTGCGGACGAACCTCGAATGAGCGACCAACTTGCTGGTCAAAATTAGCAAAGCCAATCAATCAAACATTGAGAATAAATTTATGTATGCTTACGGTATCATGATTAGCAACGAAAGTCTTCAGAAAACAAGGTAACAGTTATTAATCTAGTCTTCACTAAAGGCGTTCGTTCATATAAAGAGAAAAATACTAACGACTGTGTTTTTCGGCTTAAGCGCAGCTAACGAGCCATTGAAGACTGTACGTAAATCGGCATTCTCATTCATCAAAGACAATCGAGAAAAGTTGCCAAGGAGCTTGACATCGAAAAGAGAGATCCTGTTATTCATGTATTCGATATATTGGGCTAGAACCTCGGAATCATCGCGCCAATATTCGCCGACGATGAACCAATCTCGGTCAACGCTTTGATCAATATACAAGAATAAGTCCCGAAGAAAATTGGCGGAGTAGTGCTTGATGGCATCGAGTCGGAGACCGCCGAGTTTCAGTTGCGATGATAACCACTGTACCCAATTGAAGAGATCTTCTCGGACTGAAGGGCTAGTGTGGTCTATATCTGCAAACATCCTTATGAGGGATTATTGTCAGCGCTTGCAAACTGCAAAAGGAGGAGTGAGAACAAGTTCTAAGTACAGATAGTCATAGTTACCAAGCTCTTCATCAACGTCCTCTGCCCATTTTTTATTTTCAAACTGCCACACTGCGTTTGTCTTCGTTTTGTTATCGTGGTCTACACCAGTAAAGTCGTCTTTGTTCCACCGCATAGAGCTATATGCACCGGCGCGGCCCTTGAAATCGAAACCAGTCCAGGCTTCGATAAGTTCAGGTTTGCCGATAGCTTTCATTCGATCTATGACCTGATTAGCAACAGAAAATCATTCACTAGGATGTGTCACGAGATTTTTCTCACCCTCTGGATCAACTTTGACGGCCAAAACAGGTTCGGCATAGTCAGCCCCAGCCTTATGATTCAACACAGCATCGAAGATAATCCCGACACCATGCGAATTTGCAACCTCCACAAAGTCAACAAGGTCTTCTTTGGCGCCCCATTTGGTACACCTCGCTCCCTTTTGGTTGAACTCGCCCAGATCGTAGAGATCGTAGGGAGAATAGCCATTGCTATCTCGACAGGCACTCTTTGTAGCAGGCGGGATCCACATGCTGGTGATCCCAAGCGCTGCAAGGTGAGGCACTGCGGCCGCAAGGAGCTGCCAGTGCTTGTTGTTGGATGGACAGTACCATTCAAATCCTTGGAACATGGTCTGGTTTGTTATGCAGGATTCGGAACCAGAGGTAATGTTTTCTTCTGATCGGTAAGTCGTAATTCGTGGACGATGAGCTGTCGCCGCCGGTGTGCTGCTCTCCATCTCGATCGGCAATACACTTCTCTGAGTCATCTCGGGAGGTGACACCAGACCGTGGGCAGGACTTTAGAGAGAGGCTTTGACGCAAGGCAGTTAGTATTCTTTAAAGCATGTACAATAGCGATAGGAATTTGTCTTTGTGGAGCAGGATGCTTGGCGGAGGCGTCGCCGGTCGTAGCGATAATCGGAGAAGCACACGTCTTACGGCTCTTTTGATGCATGTCTCAGCCCTAATTCGTAAGCTAGCTGCGAGCTGACTAGTAACCAATAACAAAATCTGACTGTTTCATACAGTAAATCTGGTACCTATTATCGAAATTTACTATTGAAGTGGTAGGTCGTGATTTTCACACATTAACTAGCTCTCCTATTGGCTCTAAAACTTATAGCGCCCAGCTCTGCTAGTGATCTTATAATAGGTCGATTAACATAGTGACCTACAAAATAGAATCTGATTAGGCATTACAGTAATAAAGCTTATCTTCTACAAAGGTGGTATAATTAATTGATATCGAAGTACAGAGGTATTTTCATTATTGTTTTTTTTCCTCCCCAGGCCTATAGCTAGATATCCAACTTAGCTAAACCAGTGCGCGTACTCCAGGCTGTCTACCCATGTATACAAACAACTTTATCTCCCTTCCCCTCAAATTACTCGTAGCCTAATAGCCATGGTATGATTTTCACAAAAAAAAAAACCCCCCCCCTAAAATTTTTCCCATCCGATCCAGGAGTGCCACCCATCCAGCCATCCTATCTCATCCAAAAGAAGCGCGTTAATAACCATCCCATCCGAGAGAACGCCACCCAAATGCATCGCTAAGTCGCTTCAATAAATCAGGCAGGTAGATGGTAGATGGCAAAAACAAAAAAACGAAGAATATGAAAAAAGCAATCCATCCTCCGACCCCGTAAAAACGGAAAAGGAAAGGACAATTAAGGCTTCAAAGCATTACTCCCCCAACTCCCATTCCTCCCACTCGACCTCTCCCTATGCTCCACAGTCGGCAACTCGGGACTCCCCAACGCGCTTCCCACTTTCCCGAACCGACTAGCAATTATGCGGAACTTTCGACTCACCCTCCTAATCGGCTGTGCCGTCTGCCCGCCCCCTTCTCCATCCTTTTTCGGATCAACCTGCGCTCTCGCATTCGGCACCAAATTCAAGTAAAGCGGGTAGAGAATACCGAATGAGAACAAGGCGATAATGACGCAGTAGCTGTATTGCACTGTCTTGTCGTCGAGCTTCTGCACAGCGAACATAACAAAGGGAAATATACCACCTCCGCTCGCGCGGCCGTGATACATGCCGCAGCAAATTTAGTTGACTTCCCCTGACCGCGCAGACCGATAGCGTAAACCATTGGCCAGACGGGGCCTTCGAAGAAGAAGAATACAAGGGCGGGGCCGGCGATGCCGTTCGCATTGAGGCGGAGGGACATGGTGAGAGTAGAGAAGATGATGCAGCCTGCAAAGGCGATGAGGAGGAGGATGCGCGATGGGATGAAGAGGCAGAGGAACGCAAAGAGAAAGCGGCCGACGGCGAAGGTGGTGAGGCCTACGAGGACATAGTTATCGGCATTGAGGGTTAGGGGGGTTGTTATCGATAGGTCGGCTAGGACGGTTTCGAACCAGACGGACATGCTTTCTTGGGCGGCGACGTAGCAGAATTGGGCGAAGACGGCGAGACCTAAGGTTGTGTAAATGAGTCGAAGTTTAGGAGAGAAGACAGCTTCCTCGCGGTAAATGCCCAGATCATCTGATTGGCGCTGTAGGTCTGTGTCGGTTGCTTCGGGAAGTGGCATGTAGTAGAAGAATAGAGCGAGGATGACCGTAAAGAGTGCAACTGCTAGATAAGTCCATTGAACATCGATAAGGCTGGAATTTTCCATGATGCCGTTGAAAAGGACTTTTTCCGCAAGTAACTGACTCACAACGCTTGCGACTGCTTGGACGCCTTGAGCCATGAGGAGGCGAAACTCGCCAGATTGACTGGGTCCACAAAGAGCAAGGAAGGGATTTGCAGCCGTTTCCAAGACCGATAGACCAAATCCAACGACGAAGTTGGAGATGATGAATCCGGGAAACGACATCAACACAGCTGATGGCCAAAACATCAAAGTACCCGTTCCGTATATGCACAACCCCGTGATAAAAGTTGCCTTGAAGCCATAGCATCGAAGAACCCATTGTCCAACTGTCATTGCGCCGAAAAAGTACGCACCGAAATATGCAGTCGTCAATCCTAGAGTTTGACCAACACTCTGGTGCGCGATGGCTGAGATTTCGTTGTTGAGGGTATTGAGAAGACCGTAGGAGAATCCCCACAGGAAGAAGAGAATCGTAACCGCAGTGCAGTATTTGAAGCACTCCATTCCTCGAGTCTTGAGCATACTCTTCGGCTTCTTCATATTGACGAATCCAAAATACACAGTGTTTTCAGTGGCAGCAGCGTGCGCAGTTTGTGATCTCGCAATATTCGGGTGCGGCGTATCCGGGGTTGTCAAGAAATCCATCATATCCATTTCATGTTCCTGATTGCCACCTGGTTGGGCGTGAGGTAGAGGCCTAAACCTTGGCGAAGACTCTGCCACTGATGGTAAACGTTCGTGAGGTTGGGCATTGAGTTGAGAAGAGAATGATCCACTCTTTTCCTGGCTAGATCTTGTATGATCGGTAATCATCGAAGGTAGGATGAGCTTGATCAGTGGCTTTAAAGTCGGAATACAGGCGCAAATAATTCCTACGTTCACCTCGATCGCAGACCACATCAATGCCGCGCTAGCATTCCATGCAAAATCCACCGAAGTTCCCAATCTTGCATACGCTGTAATTTGGTCCGATGAAGCCTGCTGAAGGTAGTAAATCCGAATCACGTCAACAATGGTGACGAAGATGCCCAATCCGAATGTGAATACCAATATAGTTTTCTGTCTTTGGGGTAGTCGCATACCGAGTAAGAACTGGTATAGGGAGAACCAAGATTGCTAAGTCAGTGATGATGTTGACGGGCGCGGAACACAAATAGAGTGTCACAATGGATATGCATTGTCCTCTCTTCATCAAAGGGTCGAATGCAGCGCGGATAGGATCGCATTGGAAAGCGTTCATGAAGGTCAAGACGATTCCCGCAAAGTTGACCACCCCGAGTGTCACATAAGATGCTATACGAAGGCTACTTCGGGTGTTTCTTGACATGTGGAGGTAGAATATGAGGATTGAGGTTTTGGTTGCCATCAAGGCCGGGTTCTATACAAATCAGTTCTGCAGACTCGTGTGTGTCCAAGAAACATACATAGAGAATAGTGAAAGCATATTCGGATCGCCGCAGTGATGGAACCCAGGATTCCGGAATGTTGGCATCATGCCTGCCTAAGCCTTTCGCAGTTCCCCAGTCGATTGAGAAGGACAAACCGAAAGCCAAAAACTGCGCCCATCAGCGACTTCCTCTGCTATTGCGGTCTTCATTGTGCCCACTCACCCATGCCAATATTATAAACCAGTCGTCGGCGGCGGTTCTGCTCTTCAAAATTCCAAATCGGCTGACCAGTCTTGAGACGACGAAGACGGTCGTGAGTACGAAGGTGCTCGTCGTCACAATGCAGACGGACTTGCCGCGGGAAGGGAAGCCGCTGGTGTCAGCCATTGAGATGGTATTCGGTCGAGGTTTGGGACGATTGCTGGAGTGCTAGGTCATGGTTGCTGCCGTCGCATCGAGAAGACCATCTGAGGAAGATTCGAGTATACAGACGTTGCTAGGGGAATATATCCATTCCACACTCCTCCAATTGTCCTCGGGGTAATTTGGTCGAAGCGCAATTCGCGGTGAATATTCTCTCGAGTCGTGGGGGTCCGTGAGACGGCGTCTTTGGGAGTTCGGGAGTTCGTGAACAGGTGGTGAATCTGAAGCTGAGACTTGGCGGGAGGGATGTAGCCGTAAGGTCTTGTGGAAACACGGGTTGAAGTCTCTTCGCCGGCAGCCTCTTCGCAGACTCTGAGCGAAGGCGAAGGGGTTAAAAAGAAGGCCAGCTTGGTCTGGCTGGGTTGCTAAGAACTGGCTGGGAACTAGGTATGCCGTTGGTATGCCGTTGGTATGCCGGAGTTCTACCCCAACATTCAACTGGTCTGTCGGCTCTCACCCACCAGAAGGGATGAGGCTTCGCATGGCGCAAGATCCGTTGATGCAAGCGCAAAGACGGGGTCGCCTGGCATTAGAGATCTAGACTCGGCCATGTCCCTGTGCCCATGACTGCGAAGTAAAAAGCTGAACTGACGTCTGGGGCCAGTGAGGCACCTCAGCCTTCGCCTCTGAACCATGCCGCTGAGCAAGCTACGCCTCTTTAGGACTAGTGCCAATAATCCTCGCCAATGACGTCTATTTGCATGGGGCCGAGTCAGCATTATTTGTGCTCGTTCCATTTTGTTCTCGCAACGTTTGGGAGTGGTAATAGAAACACCTCAAGCAGAAACAGAGCACATTATGCCCAGCATGATCAACCCACGTAGTTTGCCGCCGCAGGTATCCTTGTGCCCGTGAACAGGGTTGGACAGAAAAAGGATCGGGGTACTGCTAAGAAAAGTATTTATGAGGCGTGGCGGAGGATTCACAGTTCATTGTTGGCTAGGAACTGCCGGGGACTGCCTGCGATGAAACTTGCTCGCTGCCGTGCGACCCCGAAATTGTCTTGCCTTATGCTTCTAGTAAGATCTACTCTGTGCAAGAAGTAAAATAGATGAACATATTTCTGCGATTTGTTCCTCTGCATGTACAATGACATTATCTCTCGCACAAATACTGCATGTATCAAATAACAATCCCGTGTAAAAAGCGGATGATGCAGCGAACAATTATCCCTTAACCCCAGTTCTCATTCTGCAGTCTTTGATTGTGTGCCGCACACCCCAGCCGTGCCGTGCTTCGTGGCGTTCTTGGAACTACCCCGCATCGCCGACCAATATTCGGGAAAGGCTGGCGAGGGGAAATCGGCCCGATAAAGGGGTGGGGCACGTGATGCCGGTTTTTGACTTTATACATGTCATTGCGCTATCTTCTTGTTTGCAATTCGGAACCTTGAGAGTAAAGTTTGGAATGAGGAGAGGGGAATGAGATATTTATCATTGTTATTAATAAGTATTCTTATTTTCAGAATGATTTAATTGATGAGGAAGCCGCAATTCAAGTAGATTGTCTCGGCTCTCCACTGAGTTTCATCCACGTCATTTGTTGGCGAAAGTATTCTTGTGCTCCATTTGTGGATTATTTGCGATTTAATTATAAATAGCATTAGAACCCTCTTATTTCCCGTCCTTGGATTCAGATCCCTCTGTTTAATTGCAAATTTTCTAGTGATAGACTATTTCTGGCAGCTGCAAGAAAAAGGGGTTCTTTCGCTGACTCACCCTTACTCGCATGTTTAAAAGGGGTTGATGTTCATGTTTTCTTTTCTCTATGCTGGGCCCAGGAAATGTTTTCCCCCACACTAAGATTTTCCATCGGTCTTCATTGGGGCACATATCAAAGAGAGGCCATTGATGCAAGAAGAATGCAAAGGGGTTTGTCCTAAAATTTGTATATCGTTGATCAACATTTGAATCTCCTTTTACTTCTCGTCCTTTTTGGCTCTTAAAACCAAGTCACTCAAAGCCAGAGGCGATGAACTTATTTGGAGACTTTGGTATGAATTTGAAACTCCTTATAAGCTATGTATTGTTAAGAACACTAATATAAATCAATTCATTGTTTGTTTAGACATTGCGTCGTCAAGAATTGTCTTTCAGTAATGCTACAAGACACAAACCAATTGAAAAGAAGTTGCGTTTCACGTTCTAGTCGGCGTCTCTTTTAATGGTGTTTTGTCCCAACACCTCTGACCCACGCTGCGGGCCTCCTTCAAAGTCAAGTGCTTCAAAGGTTGAGCAAACTCATGAAAGAATGTCGAAAGGAGTTACAAGTCCTTTCAAAGTGAATCGGATCGGCTCGGCTAGTTGATTCCCGAATCCCGATGCCGCTTGTGTAAACGAATGCGCCTTCCTTCTGAGATTCAATTGCTGCTTGCTAAAATTTGAATGCCACTGCTCCCAGCCGACCTCGCCAAACACTTCTAGCAAGCCAATTCCCCTTTCCATCATACAACCTCCAACCATCTTCCCAAGAGCCGATCTCCCTCAACATTGGAACCACAAAGTCTGCGAAACACGGTTGCTCGCGCATCGCGCGCCCCATCCTCCTGTGCTGGATGTTTCGAGTTGTGGTAAGAAGTTCTCGTCGCCTTCTTCCTATTTGGAGATGTTGTGGAGATAGTACTGACGCTGATTCCTGCGGCCCCTAAACGGTTTTCTTTCCATTAAGAAGCTCCTCCTCATTGGCGCGTCCAACAATATCAAGGTTACTGGCGGATTCTATTGTTACTATTCCATCAACGAAGCCATCCCAGGTCGATACTCCCGGAGCTACTACGGGATTCTCTCGAGCTCGCCGTCCTACTACCTCCATTCGAGTCGAATCACCCCGAAGCCACCAAGCGAATAGACAACCACATTCTCCCCCGACTCAATCTCCAAAAGATCTGCGTCTCTTTTCAACATGACAGACCCTACCAAGGATTTGTCAACGCCCTGTGGAAACGATACACCAACCACAAACACTCATAGCAGCATTGCTACTCTCAATATGACCAGCAATGCTGCTGGTACAATGCCAATTCCTTCCACGATCTCTCCCAATGTCGAAGACGACTTTGCCTTCAACCTCTCACTTTTTCTCCACGCGCTTCCGGATCCGGATGAAGAACTATCCGTCCAGACCCACTTCTCGCTCTCGGAATTCACATTATTTGCAAAGCTACCTCTGGAGGTCCGACTGATGATATGGAGAGCCACCTTTCCCAAAGGCAGGATCATTATACTGAATCGGAGACTTCGCTCTGATTACGATTGTTGCTGCTGCATTTATCGCAGTCAACGGCCGGTATTCCTACGCACTCTTTGGGTAAATTAGGAGAGTCGTCTCGAGACTTCGCGCTTCTACTATGTCATAAATGCTAGCAAGGCATCAAAAGTCGTCAATCGCTACTAAAAATGCCTGGTCTTGAGTCCTCAAAGAGATTAGATCTACATCGACGCAGATGCGCTAGGTAACAAGGATTTCCGACATTAGATTTCTTGGTTCCGAATTATTTACCTGAAGTCTTTCAGAGCTATTCAAGAAATTGCCATCGATTTAATGCTTCATCGAAATCCTCGTTGGGTGAAATGGGTTTATTCAATCTTCTCCGATGACGAGGACGTTTGGGATGACATGTCGAGATATTCGGTATTATATGAATTTTATCATTTGGAAACTTTGCGGCTTGTTGATAATTGGCCACCGTACGGCGAAATTCAGGATTTGATGGATAATCTCACGGAGATATATGAAATTGCTGTGGATGCTGGACAGACAAATGAGATTCCGAACTTTGTCTAAAAGGCACGTGTTGGATTTCCGAAGAAGCTTGTCAGCGCAGGTTGGGAGGATTAGTATTTTTGGCTTTCGGAGGACGTTTTTGCATGGGAATTTGGGGGTGGGCTGGATTTTTCTTTGCAGCATGCCATAGGGGTAGTTCCTGTATCTTAGCCTCTGAGGGAACTTCACATAAGGATCTCGTGTCCTTCAGGCGTGCCTTCACGTAGCCCGAAAACTACATTATACGAGGGTGAATAGAAGAAGCATCGAACGCAAGAGAGTTTTCCAACTTTTCAATATTGGTAGTTCAGTCACTTCAGTGCGAGATTATTGCCAGAGCCCGCCCTTTTCCACGCCGTAAGAATTTGTGAAAGGTCTAATCTTTTATAGTAGAAAGAATAGCCTGGCCGGTTATTAATACACCTTCTTGATTTGGTGTTTCCCGTCTTCTTGACACACTTTAGCTTTGCGGCAAGAAGCTGGGAGTTTTTAACTTTTAACTTCAACTTCTCAACCTCATCTCCGCTACGAAGTACTCTGCTCTACACACCTGCAGGTCAAATCATAACCGGAAACAGAAGCACCACAAGGCGACCCAGCACCTTCAACTACCAACAAGCCGGCCTCGACGTGAGAATCCATCTTGCATACGATGGATCTGCTACTTTACCGGTACATATCTTCACGTTCTACAGTGCACCACTCGTCCTTTTTCGGATCTGCTCTCTCTAACGCATTACTGAGGTGATCGCAATTCAAGATTCGATTCATTTGAGCATGTCTTGGCACCCTAGGTGAAGGTGCGTATTCACTTCTTGCACGAGAGCGCGAGGTTTTCGAGCTCGTATGTTCCTGCGCGGAAGATTCAATCTCAAGTTCAACTTTGAGGTGAGGAAGCGCTTCGTTGCCTTTGACTGCTCGATAGCGTCCCCAACTTCTACTTCCGCTCACCGTCTCCAGACTCCATTATCCAACTCCTTGACCACAAATTCGACCTCTTCTTGACGCCATCTTCGCATATCAGAGTTGGACAGAGCGGGTAAGCCAGCTTTAAGCTATACATAAGGTCTTCGGAGCCTCAACTTCTCGGACGTCGTCTTCGAGCTCTTCGCGCAGTCTTGGGGCTTTCCAGGTCAGCTTTAACCTCTTGGGGTCGCCACCGCACTCCTTCTACAACCCGAATCAGACAGCTCAACGCCGTCTCCAATATTCGCAAGTCATCCTCAGCTGGTGGAAGCTCGATCTTCCGCATGCCTTTTCCACGTCGTCTCCAATTCCTCCATCCCATCTCTTCAAGAAAATCACGCAACCGCAAGCACCAAAAGAGCAAGATGACAAAACAGCTCAGGATGATGGCGCGGATCAAAGCCAAACTGCGAACTCTTAGCAACCGCGCCATCCTTGCTTACGACCTGCCAGACCCCAATCAAGTACTAGATGTCCAAGACATCACAGACCCGAGCCTCAGCATTCTGAACCATTTCGTCTTCGATCTTCCAGACCCTTACCAAGACCTTTATGTTCAAAATCACCATACTAATTTCACACTTTTCCCGCAATTCCCTCTCGAATTCCGGCAAAAGATCTGGCGCGAAACATTCCCTCCCACACCCCGAAATTTCTCAATGTTCCGCGCCCTCCCAACCGTCAACGCTCGTCACCCCGACATGCGCAGATTCTACTGTCCGCCCATAGCCCACGCCATAAGTCGCGAGTCGCGGGCTGAAGTACTCCTCCACTTTATTCCCGTCACACAAGTTGTCACTTACCCTGGGGCACATTACAGGACACCCGATGGGGATATTTTCCACCAGTCAACGAGCCTTTTCAATCTGAAGCGAGATATCTATAACGTCCCACTCTACCCAGTTATCTTGAGGGGCCATATCCCAGGATTTGACAGACCAGAGAAGCGGAATCCCTCGCCTTCTGCTACGGCTTTGTGGGCCGAAAATTATAGAGCCAACCTGAAGGCAACATGGGACAAAGTCCAGAATCTGGAAGTTCAATGTCGACCAATGGAAGGGAAGTGGAAGAAGGTCGATGAAGATCTGATGATAAAGGCGTTGGGTCAGGGTCCTCTACAAATGTTTAATCGGGTGAGAGAGGTCAGAGTTGTGAGACGCTTGGGCATGAATCATCTTGGCGTGCAACCATGGAATGAGGAGGGGACACAGGCTTATAAGAGGTTGGTAGCGGCGGTGGGGAAGTATCTTGAGGGCAGGAGGGAAGTGGACCGGATAAATTCCGAGGACGTGGCTTGTGAGCGGAAGAGTGCGGTTGTTGTGGTTGAGGGCGAGGTGGATCCTTTTTAGATGATGGATAATTACAGGTGGAGAACCCTTTCGGCTAGATTTGAGGTAATCATTCTAATAGTAATTTCAATAAAGAAATCTTCATCAGCAATTCAGTAACCGTAAATAAGGGGACGATATGTGTCTGTGTATTTTTATTTGGCTCCACCACGAGCTTGCTCACCCGAACACTTCATTTCGAATACTTTATTTATTCTCTTTTACATTAGAGGGGATTTCATCACAGTAGCTAGTTATATGCATTCTTGTAAGAATAAATCTATTTCTGTTTATCGTAAAGGGGGAGTACTTAGGGAAAAGACTTAATCGACTATTTTCTAGGTATAGAAGTAATTAATCCTATTTAAAGATAATTTATTAAAGCTTTGGGTGTTATACGCTTAAGCTATAGGCTTCACTTTCTATATATACATAGCCTATAGAATATCTTATAGCTAATAGAGTAGTAGTGCCTTTATAAATAAGATTCTATTAATCTTTTCTAAGTCTATTAATAAAAAGGTCGTAGATAAATAAAGAAAGTATCCTAGAGCTTAGAAGAACAAGGACTAGGTATAGGAAGGGAAGAAGAGTCGTTGCTTAGTATATTATTTTTATAACTAGAATAGATATTAAGATCTTCAAGATTTATATTAGATACTTTGATGAGTGGCGGTGAGCTAAGCGAGGTGGGCCACTGGGGGGGGGACTTATCGGATATTTCGCTAGTTGTATTGTATTCTACGCTATGCCTTACTGACTCAAGGTGTGGCGCTCTGCCAGAAACATCTATGGGCGGTCACGTGCTGGCTATTTTTGGCAGCCGAGCGTGCGCGTTTCGTTGGGGAGTCTTAACATCGAAAGGATTGAGGGCATCGGCAACTGGATACCAGAGGGTCATATTCGGCCACTCCACCTCAATGGAATGGGCCTACCGATGGAACTAGTGATAGATGTGGATGTAGAGGAGCTAGATAATGAGATTATAGACGAGATTGAGTGGATATAAGCATGTATTGCTGTCGTGTAGATCATGGTTATTCATGGCTATGGTTACGACCCCCCCCCCCCCCCAATAACTATATATAACCATATGCCCATGTATGCATACATAAATCGACCTGGGGCGTCAAATATCTCAACAAGCGCTTATAGTACACACACACGAATATCGTTATGCTATTACTTGCCTCTGATAGGGATTGTCTGCATGGCTAATCTTTTCAAAGCTATGGCACATTTAAATTAGCACGACAAAATCCGCATCGTCAGAATCTAGCCCTTTCAGTTGATCGAAAGGCTCCTCCCGGTAAAACCAATCTGCTGCTCTATCTCTCACGCCCTCAGGCCACAGCTGAAACACCCCTGTTCGGTAATAGCAATTTGATTCATCATCTTCCCTTCGCAAAGTAAGTCCAACCAATCCGTCCCGCCCAGCAGTCATGCTCAAACTAACAATATTAGCCGATAAGTCAAC
Organism: Cudoniella acicularis; assembly: GCA_013054445.1. Lineage (NCBI taxonomy): Eukaryota > Fungi > Ascomycota > Leotiomycetes > Helotiales > Helotiaceae > Cudoniella > Cudoniella acicularis. The sequence goes on from JAAMPI010000058.1 coordinate 16,191, forward strand.
CCTATCTCTCTCATCTGGGTACCAAAGACTGTTCTCCAAATTTCGCCCCTTGTAAGACAGTCCGTATTTGTTGTCAGATCGCTGATATACGTCTAGATAGATTAATTTACCCTTAAGGGATATGTGGCCGCCATTGAATGGGCCGAACTCATTCTCAAGCTTGACTAAACCCATCAGGATGTCGACGTTGTTTGTCAAGGGCGTTTGAAAGAAGTTTCCTCCAAGTGGACCCCTGATCTTGCCTTCGAGTGATGCCCAAGACCAAGTGGGCGCTCGCCATTCCTCTGATTGGTAAGCTTTAGTATCATCAGCCGTCCAGAGAAGCTCGTGTGGGAAGTTTTCTGTGGCCCAAATTCCAGCCCAGTATTGCGTATCGGGAGGTAGCATGCGCGTTGCATATTGGCGTGCAACGCCAGATAGAGCAATCAGTTTATCCTCACCCCTTGTTAGCTTCTTTAAGGAATACTCTTCTACAATGTCGTGCCATTTGTAGTTGCCCTGATGCTGAATTAAAATATCATGCAGCTGCGACAACCTTTCGGGCTCCAAGCGATCAAGGGCGACACGTGGAGGTCCCTTTAGGAGATGGTGCGGGTATGACTCGCATACCTGCATCTGGCTGCATTCCCAGAAGAGCTGTTCCGTGCCAAAGTGAAGCATCCTGGGTGAAAGAAAGCGTTCTTGGAACACCCACCCTCGTTGAAGCAAAGGCTCGCTCAGGATTGTGTCCTCGAAGAAGCTGTCCTCGACTAAGCGGTATGGCTCTTTGTACTTGTCGGGATGCAGTTTACAAGCTGGCTTGTAAAAGATAGGCTGGAACACCTTCTTGTAGTTTCTCTCTCGAAAACATCCCCTACTCCCATCGGATGCCGAAGTAGCGCCAATATTGAGAAAAGAGTTTTGGTAGATGCTGTCCATCATCCCGGACTCATGCAACCAATCATCCTTGGAACCCTCGCATTCTTGGATGATACATAGGGAATCGATCCACAAGTAACGTATACCAAATTTCCGAGTGACAACGATTGCCTCTTGAAATGTCTTCGAAACTCCGCAAGGTTCCCGGCCGTGAGTGTCTTTATGCGCAAGTTCCCCCAGCAGTGGCTGAGTGTCATATATCTTCCAGTGACACTCTCTTCCTTCGAAATAATGAGACGCACGTCGTCTTCCTCTCCACCGTTCACCCCTAAATCCAACAGTCTAGTAGGATATGGCTCCTTGCTACTCTCCAATCGTCTCCTAGAACATTCTTCATGCGTAGCATCGCATATTTCCATCCACTCTATAATCCTTCGCCAACTCTCCAGTGACCCCATATTGTCATTAGCAAACTTTGAATCTACATCCCCGTCAATAGCGAAACCGCATCGTACCTCTCCGGTCTACTCCATATTCTCATAATATTCCTGAATCTCTCTTTGATCCGCTCGTTCAGTCTCCCCCTCTCCCTTGCAATACGGACAGTTACTTGACCGGAGAACGCGACAAGGTTTTATATGCCTATATTCACCACCACTGGTATGCTCGCCAAAACCAAGTTTAATCGTACCGTCATCCGGTTGATTTGGCTCAATCGGAGAGAAGAGGAATGTGATTTCCTTATCAGAATCAAACGCCTCCTTCTCTTCTAATCGACACTCAACATGCAACACGTTATCGAAAACTACAAATCAATGACGAAAAATCAGGATGACATCTCACTACAAGCTGATCAAGGGGTATCTTACACGTCACATTGTCTAGATGCGGTCGCTGACGCAGTCGGACCATTAGGGCATTCCATTGCCCTCACTGCGTCCTGGAATATATCCTGATACTTTGTTTTTGGGTGCATGATTGCCTTGAAAATCGAGTGGCAGAGGAAACAATTCTCTTCATTCATAGCGAAGAATATCTTGAAGATTGATAAAGCAAAGAGTAGTGAGCCCTCCTTGAGTGTTGGGGTTTGCGTGAGCGCTTGTTGACATGATGAGCAGATCATGGTGGAGCTTGGTATTGGGAATGGAGTGTTGATGGCTGATATGGGATGTGCCGCCTCTTAATATTGGTGGTTTACATGAAGGCAATTTCTGAAGTTTTCTATTTTTGGAACTTAGAAAGTGGTCCAGTCAAAAACCTATGAGAATCTACTACAGTAACTGTGCCATCTGCTGACTGCTCTGGAGTCGGATCTTCATATTCCGACCGTCCGCACAGCCATAGGCTTGAAAGCCACAAGCTTGATTGTAGGACGTGCAGGGTCGTTTCGCACTAGCCGGGATTGGTAATTGCTATGATTAGAAGTACCGACCCGCGTGGCGACCTTGTATGAATTTACGCGCCACAGTAGGCACAAGGCTAATAATGACTTCTCACTATTATAATAAGGCTTTAAGGCTTAAATAAGACCCTTATATAAGTGTCGTGAGTAGTAAGAGCTTGATAGTGGTACTGTGGTAAAAGGACATTATTACGCTATAAAAGAAGGCTCTTTACAAATTAGGCGTGGAGGCGACGATACGAACGTAATTTATAGGTAGGAGGGGTCGCGAATATTCAAAAGTAGCTATAGCACACGACTTATGTAGAACTATAGTAAATATTAATATGTGCGTAGAGTTTAAGCTATTTGAAGTCAAAGTACCCCTCGTATTTTTCGGCACGGTGGGGTTTTCGCGACGCAGGGACGGACGTTAACCTCTCGTCACCCCCTAGCGGGGAAAGCGTTAAATCCCGCCCCTTCAAGCTACGATCAAGCTACCCATTAAAAGATCTAATCCAGGTATAGAAAGGGAACTTCAGCCATGAGTCGTGAATGATACAGGAGTTTTTTGGGCTCCAGGAGGCAAGTGAAAGTAACGCAATACTGCTAGAGAGTGCATGCTATTACAGCCTTCAGATTTCGAATTTCAAATAACGAATCATCATATCTCATAAGCAGTCATCTCCGAGTCCTCAACTACGATCTTCTGGAAGCATAACATCTATCTACTTGATAGGCTAAACCGCATGCATTGCCCAACGGAAGAAACGATCCAAATGGTCTCAAATGTTTACAGAAAATCTGCCATGGCGTACTACTACTGCTGCTTCTGTGGTCAGACAAGGCCCCTACAGTCCCGGAAGGAGATCTGCTACGGCCTTTTTAGCATGAAGGTTGAGGGAGACGCAAGCTGTTATTGTCAACGGGGAGTACAGTACAAACTCACTGGGTAGTATAGCAAGTACTATAGTTTAAAATCCGAAATCGGATATTGAAAGTAGGAATTAGAAAATTAGAAAATTAAAACCTGGAATTAACTATTATAATAGGAAGGAGAGTTCTAGTTACAAGCTTGGTGGAAATATCAAGACTTTGGCAAGATGTAATATGTCTATATCACATCCAAATTCATAGATGAAGGTGGAAATAAAAGAGCTTATGGATAATAGAAGCAGTCCTCTTCCAATATCCAGAGAATCGCTAATACTTTGAATTTCACGGCTAGAAGCGACTCTAGAAGGCACCATTAGGTAGCTATCTTGGATTATACTTCTCTAAGTCTTATACCCCCTCGGACGCATTACATTATAGAGGTTATCCAATAGTCACTCTTTTACGAGTAAATCTTGCCAGATACAATCTCTCACGTTTCTTAAAAAAGAATCAAGATGGTACAGCGAAGAATTTGGGTAGCTTTGGGAGTCTTTTCCTCTGCCACTCTTATTTGTACAGTATTAGGGATTGTAGTACTGGCCCAGGATAGCGCAAAAGCAGGTATTGCGACCTTAACTGTACGAGCTTCCCTCTTTCTAATTTTATTTAGTTTGGCTAATAACTTCTCAATTATAGTTCAATTTCACTCTACCAACCCCCTCCATCAAGCCACGCGCCATTCCGGTCAGCATCCTTCAGAGCGAAGCTTATAGCGTGGCAAGCGCACTTAACACAGATATTCCCGCTACTTCTAGCAGATTCAAAGTCCAGATATCACGTCTCTAGACTAGCGTGAACACCGTACAGGTGTCCTTTGGTGCGACACCTATAGTTGAAAGTTTAGAAAGAAAATAATTAAATTTTATGTGTGGGTGGAGGGGCGGGGTAAAAGCAGGGCATAGATTATAAGCGAATGTGACGCTGACTTTACCCGACCTGATTGTACAAGATTAACTTAGTATATTAGTTATTTCTACAAGGCTCTGTTAAGTTGGTTCTGAAGCCTCTCTTCTAGTAATGGTTCCAGAAGCCGTGCTCGTTTGTGACTCCACCAGCAGTTTGGGCCTCCAAGTAAAATTCGAACCGCTCTGTAGAAGTGGTACAACATGAGGAGCCCCTTGGGATCCTGTCTACTGATTATCTTTTCTGCGTACGCATGGATCATTATCAAGAATGTAAACGCGTACCGAGTCAAGTCAGGCATCAGCTGTTCAGACGCTTCCAGGAATTCCGGTCCTTGGACCTCTGGTAGGAACAGCAGAAGCGTGGTGAGTCGGGAAACGACGTCCTTGTGGGCTGCCAAGAAATTTACCTCTTCCTCTGAAGTCTGCCCTGCCATCCATTCGCTAGGTTCAGGCGTTGAGTCGCCTTTAAAGGCGGAAGCAACCGAAAGCTGCTCATAACGGAGCGGTTGCGAGTATGAGAAGAAAGAGTGGAATGAGGCCAGCGTCTCCTTGCTCAGGCGTGCTGCACTGTTTAATACCTGGCGGGGGCTGTGCATGATATCAACGATGAAGCTTGACGGTTTTTCGTACATGACCGGACCTGAGCGCATGAAGATCTCGACCAAGCCGCCGGCGAGGCGGAAGATGGTGTCTTTCGACAGGTCCAGAGCGGTCAGACCTGCGGAATCCGTCACCAAGAATTCCGTTTCCGTCCAAAGCTCGAAATAAATGAGCACGGACGTTGCCATGAAAAAATCAACATTCGACGCGGTAAATTTCTGGTTGATGTCTTTGCGGAATATGCTGAGGGTCTGGGCGAGGTGGGATGCGGCTGCGACACCGTATCCCGGCTCATCCGGACAGAGGTAGGCCAGGTGTCTTGCCGAAACACAGAGAATGGCTTGCATCAGAGCTTCGTATTCCAGGGACCAACCGAGGGCTTCCTTCCACACCGAACCAAAGCATAGTGTATGCCGAGTACTCGTTTCAAAGTGATGGAAGAGCTTCATATGCAGCATGTTGACTGCAGGACTGGTACCACCGAGGAGCGGCGGCGGAGGTATTTGTTGCAACATATCCGGTTGCGGGCTGTGGGTTTGGCGGATATCGAATGCTCGCCGCTCGCATTCTTCGTCGCGACGCAAGCAATGCGAGCACCTTGGGGTCTTTTCGTCGCACTGGACGATATCAACAAGTGAGCATGGTTGCTAAGGAGATACAAGATCCTATACCTTTACGCGGCGCTTACGGCAGTTGCTACACCCTCTTCTCGATTTGTGATGAGGTCTCTTGTGTCTTGAAGGATCGACATTCCCAGTCGGTATTTCTTTGAGCACTATACTATCTTCCTTGGCGAGGAAAAAGTTGTGAAAGCAAGTGCCTGCCGAATCTCTAGGATCCCATTGTGGTGAGTCGGTCAAGATAGTGTCAAGAAGAGATATTGCGGCATGATTAAGTGATGGTGAAGTCATTGTAGAAACGAAATAGCGAAGTCGTCTGCAGGATCAATTCGCTTAGATTAGAACCGAGGGTTGATGGATCGTGAATCCATCTCACTGTAGACCATTTCAAAAAGGGAAGAGATTTTAGAGCCAATTACACCGTCGGAAGTGGAGGCCTGCGCTATCCTCAGCTGAGCGATACGAGATCACGTGATCAAAGCATAGTAAGAACTATCGATTGCCTAGTTGGGCGATGCGAGATCGCGTGATGAGAACGAAGCTGAACGAAGCTGAGCGAGATCTTGGCGGCGACATCGTTCATCCGCCTCGGTGCATTGCTGGCACCAGGGCTTACCAAGACCCTTGTTTTTTGTCCACTCTAGCATGGCGCCAATAAAGTTTTTATCATGCTATGGAGATTTCATCTTTTGGAAAAACGAACCTCGTTCGTTTAGCTCGTTCTGGCAGTGCGAGGTATCGAATAGTGTGCGGTGCCACATATCAAAGTATCAAATTAGGCCGCCAAGAGATAGTTCGATGAGTGCGTGATGCTCATAAGCCGCCCTAATGGCAGAATGTCTCCGGTTCATTGGGTTGAAGAGAATTTGGGCATATTACACCGGGCGACGTATAAACAGTCCTCGGAATCCAAAACCAGTTGGTTGTCTCTTGGTAGATGCGCCAGGTGCTTCGCTGCCTTCGACTTAACAATCTAAATTCAATATTCCTGATTCTTTATGGTTACAATGGCAATGTCTTCATCTCAGAAGAGCTTTGAGTCCGACCGCGGCCGATTGGAACTCAGTCAAGATGAACAGACTCTGCTCCAAGAGCAGCTGGCAACAAAACCTACAGACGCGGGTTACTTTGCCCTCTTCCGCTATGCCACAGCGTTCGATCTCATCGTATACTATATATCCATGTTAGCGTCTGCTGCTGGAGGCATCGGGACTCCCATGATGATGGTAAGACTCTATGAGTGGGCGGTAATCACGGCCTTTTGCTAACCTACCAGATTGCCGTCGGCACAATGACCGGAACTTTCAGTGATTTTCTTCGACACACGACATCCCCGAACGCGTTCACCCGTATCGCAGACCAACAGGCTCTTAGATTTGTATACATTGGCGTCGGCCAGCTCGCAGCGTTGACCATTGGTATCTACGGGTTGAATTACGTCGGGGAAAGAGTTACAACCAAACTGCGGAAAGCTTATCTTGACGCTGTCCTGCGCCAGAACATCGCCTTCTTTGACCACCACGGCGCGGGAGAAGTCGCCATCCGCATTTCGAATGACATGACCTTAGTCCAAGACGGCATCTCGCAGAAGATCGGGCTCATCCTGTTCGGTCTCGCCGGCTTTCTTAGTGCCATCATCGTCGCCTTTGTCAAGAACTGGCGGCTTGCCCTAGTCCTCCTCTGCGTTCCCGTCGCGATCATTTTGACCATGGGAATACTGGGGTCGATGATGAAGCAATTTCAGAATGAGAGCAGCACCGAATATGCCAAAAGCGGGACCTTTGCTCAAGAAGTTATATCTTCTATTCGCTCCGTGAATGCCTATAGTTCCCAGGCTCGATTCTTGAGAATCTTTGAGGACATGCTCGTCTCGCCAGCAAACGCCGACTTCCAAGGCAGAATGGCCCTCGGAGCCCTGATGTCTATCATGATGTTCATTATGAATGCATCTTATGGTCTTGGGGTACGTGCAAGCGCGTGGGGTTTCTCGAATTCCCGAGGTCAAAGGCTAACATGAAATTGTCACACAGTTCTGGCAGGGCAACCGGTTCCTCCAACAAGGATATTCATCTACCAGTGACACCGTCACAGTTTTGTTCACAGCCGGCCTAGCAGGCGTGATGATTGGGCATTCTGCACCTTTCATTGCCGCTGTCGCACAGGCCGGCACTGCCGCCACTCGCATCTTCGCGACCATCGAACGACATTCACCAATTGACCCGTTGTCGCAAGACGGAAAGACAATAGATGATGTTACAGGAGCAATCGAGTTCAAGGACGTCAAGTTTGTCTATCCCTCCCGGCCGGACAGAACGATCTTCGACGGTTTTCACCTCACCATCCCAGCCGGCAAGACAGTGGCTATTGTGGGTCCGTCAGGCTCCGGCAAATCCACCATCTTCTCTCTAATCGAGCGGCTCTATCCTCTCTTGCGAGGAAGTATCACCCTAGACGGATGTCCGATCGATGAACTCAACACTCGATGGCTTCGCTCTCAAATTGGAGCCGTCTCCCAAGACAACTTCCTGTTCAACACCTCAATCTATGATAATATCGCATACGGACTTGGGTCCGAGCTCGACAAGGTGACATAGGATAGCACGTCGAAGAATGATTCCCATGCTAACTCTGAATAGTTGAGTGACACAGAGACGATGAAGCTCGTAGAACAGGCGGCGAAGACTGCTAATGCGCACTCGTTCATTAAGGAGTTGCCCAACGGCTACCACACCGAGGTTGGAGAAAGGGGCTCGCGTCTTTCAGGTGGTCAAAGACAAAGGGTGGCCATCGCCCGTGCCATCGTGTCCAACCCTAAGATATTACTGCTCGATGAAGCCACGGCAGCTTTGGATAGTAAGAGTGAGCGCCTCGTACAGGAGGCTCTATATTCTGCCGCTAAAGGGAGAACGACCGTCGTCATTGCCCATCGCCTCTCCACCGTTCAGAAAGCAGACTGGATCGTGGTGATAGAAAACGGACGCGTCACCGAACAAGGAACCCATTCCGAACTGATCGCGGCCGAGTCTACATATGCCTCGCTTGTGCGTGCTCAGCAGCTTCGACATCGTGAAGATGAAGACGAATCTGAGATTACCTTAATGAAACAAGAGACTACCGCGAGTAATTTTCGGGACTCTATAAACAACTTGATTAATGCTGAGGATGCTCAAAAGAAGGTCCATGGCAATTCAATTCTCGAGCTAGCCAAGCTGGTGTGGGATCTCAACAAACAAGAGCGCTACCATCTCATCATCGGCGTGATTGCTGGCATGGTGGCCGGTGCAGGCTTCCCCATCCTCGGAATCTTCTTCGGAAATGGCGTCATATCTTTCACAGATGCTACTCTCAGTGAGGGAGGGCATTCACAAAACTTCTGGAGCTTGATGCTCCTAATGCTAGGTCTGGTGCTGTTCCTTGCGTATTCAGTGCAAGGCTTCTGTTTTGCGGTTGCCGGCGCCGCTCTCGCCCAAAGAGCTCGCAGCCGCGCCTTTGCTGCGATTATGTGCCAAGACATGGCCTTCTTTGACCGTAAGGAGAACTCCTCCGGCTCTCTGACGGCATTCCTGTCAACCGAAGCAACGAAGCTCACGGGGATCTCGGGCAACAATCTCGGCGCGATCCTTAATGCAATCATCACCTTGGTCTCGGCCATAGCAGTCGGCTGCTCCTTCGGGTGGAAGCTCGGGCTCGTGGCAACCGCAATGACGCCCATCTATATCACCTGCGGCTTCGTGCGTCATTGGATCGTAAGCAAGACGGAGCAGCGTATGAAAGCAACCACGGACGCCGCGGCGCTCGCATCTGAGGCCGTCACGGCTATCCGGACGGTCGCCGCCCTGATGATGGAGACCACCATCAACCGCCAATATGCGGCGAGTATACGCTCCGAGTACGACAACAATCTGCTGTTGGACTTTGCCTCGGCCCTCACATATGCCCTCACCCAGTCCATGGTCATCCTAGTCAACGGTCTCCTCTTCTGGTACGGTGGCACTCGCCTGATCGGCACTGGCGAATACACAGTGGAGCAATTCTTCATCTGCTACATGTCGGTGGTCTTTGGTGCCCAAGCCGCAGGCTCCGTATTTTCCTATGCAGGGGAGATTGAAGGCGCCAAAGATGCGGCTGCTCAGCTCAAACATCTCATTGAGAGCAAACCGTCTATCAATGTGGACTCATCCATGGGCGAGAAGCCGCACGAGGTTCTTGGGGATATCGATCTGCAAAATGTCAACTTTGCATACCCCACTGCACCTCATCACGTCATTCTCAACGATTTTAGCCTCGCTGCCAGACAGGGTCAATTTATTGCACTGGTGGGGGGAAGTGGCAGCGGCAGGAGTACGGTTCTCAACCTCATCGAACGCTTTTATGACCCAACCTCCGGGAGCGTCCTTGCCGACATGCGGGACATCCGAACCCTTCATCTGAGTCGCTTCAGGTCCGAGATGGCACTCGTGGAACAAGAAGCCCCTTTAATTGGTAGCACCATTCGGGAATGCATCATTTCCGACAACGAGAATGTAGACGACAGCGCTCTTGAGGAGGCTTGCAAGGCTGCAAACATTTTTGACTTTGTGGTGAGTGCCCACGGCTGGCTTCCCATTTCCGCTGACATGTCATTGATAACTTTCTCTAGGTCTCCCTCCCGGAAGGTTTCAACACTCTCACCGGATCACGGGGTAATCGCCTGTCGGGAGGCCAAAAGCAGCGGCTGATTATAGCCAAAGCACTCCTTCGAGACCCCAAGATACTGTACGCCTTCGTTGCTATCACTTACTTTTAGTCTGCACATGCTGACCTAATCTTAGTCTTCTAGATGAGGCTACCTCTGCGCTGGACTCCGAGTCGGAAAGGTTGGTTCAACGTGCACTCGAATCGGCTTCACAAGGAAGAACTACTATCGCAGTCGCTCATAGGTTGAGCTCCATCTCGCATGCTGACCGTATCTTTGTCTTCGATCACGGTCGCATCGTCGAACATGGGAATCACGACGAGCTCATGTCAAACAGATCTCGCTATTTCGAGTTGGTTTCTCTGCAGCAACTTGGCCAATAAGCGGCCGACCTTCTCTTTGGTTTTTCTTCTTCTTGTTTTTGATATATTCCCTCAAGATTAATATAAGCTCTGCTACTCTCGCCTCTTTTTGGGAGCATGAGAAACAGATATTAAAGCTTGTGTGTATTGTTGCTCTGTGACCAATTGGAAAAAAGAAGAAAAAAACCTTAACCCCTAGGATTGGGAAACGCAGTTAATAAAAAGGCCTTCCAACCCTTCGCTCAAATGCTGACTTCGGTGTCAGCGACATTTACAAATTGCAATCGCTAGTAATAGGTTTTCACGATGTCTGCCACTCTCCTGTCCTGCCAGCCAGAGATTCTGATTCTCATTTGCACAAATCTAAATCCTTTCGACCTTGAATGCGTCGCCAAAACATTCTGCCTCGAGCGGCAAGGCACATATCAGGGTAATCTCAAAGCCACAGCGATTATGGGGGGCCGTGGCGGATATTATATGGCTAGCTCAACCTTCGGATTATGTTACAATGTCGGAGATGATTCTGTATAGTGGAAATGTAGTAGATTTGTTCTTTCTCAACGGCTGGGCTTGTATCGACATTGAAGCGAAAGCCAGAGTCGACTACATTGTCAAGAGGTTTTTGAACGAAGATAGTGTCCATTGTCACATCCGCGCGGCCGAGATCAGGCTGAAACTGGCCAAGGCCAATGTGCCTGGTGGCGGTGTAACCGGCGCTCCCAGCCTCAGTAGAACTGATCGGGTTACATCGGAGGAGCTCAACTGCCGTGTTAAGCTGGAGATGTTTAATACAGTAATGATGGAAATTACAGTCACAGGAAGAGGTGTCTACGTGCCACGAGTACCTGTGGTAGTGATTGTTGCAGTAGACTGATTTCACTGCCGCTCTTATACTGGTTGAATACGGAAGCTTTGCACTAGTAAGATACTGTATTATTCGGTATTCTAAGGGATAGGCAGAACAGCCGCTAACATTGAGGGCCAGCTTAATTTAGACATGCCAAGACAAGTTGAAGCTTGTGACAGCTAAGAAATATTTTTTTGGATGTGGAGAAAAGGTGAAGCCAGTTTAGCAGGTGTCTATAGTGATGAAGTGAGAAGTGCAGGATTGCTTTACTGCTGGCCCTCCTTTTTGATATATCTCAATCCAGACAAATCGGACTATTTCTAGGGCCCGGCGACAGATTATTAAAAAAGACGACTGATTTATTCAGGAAGCTTCCAGAGACATTTGCTCAATACCCTATATCTGCGAGCATTTCTCCATATTTCTTTCTATTAAACATATTAGAAACATAGAAGTGTAGTCATATACTTGGCCGATAATCAACTTCAGGGTCAGTTGTCAAAGCCTTTCAGTTTCATTAAACTTTTCCAGCGATTTTTCTTCCTGGGAGAATGTGGACTGCCATGGTGAGGTAGAGCCGGTTGAACCTCTTTCCCTTTGGCATCCACGGCCAACGTCAGCTCTTTGAGATCCATACTATATTCAGGGTACATCACAGCGGAGAGAAGGAGCCTTGGTGGCCGGAGGATCTGCCGGGGAGTGGTGACTTGTTGTTTTCGTTCCGGTGGTATAATATAATATATATTAATCAGAATAATCCTCGAGAACGCTGCTACTAAGTCGTATAGATAGGAATAATCTATTTGCGCGCGGGAACTACTCTTTCCTAGTTAGACCTATAGTTAGATTTAGACTAGAGGAGACGATAGAAGAGATTTCACTAACAGGCTAATCTTATATATACTTAGGGAAAACGCCTTCCGCTCGGACACCTTAGTAAACTTGCTACTATATAGGATTTATTCCTAAGATCCTATTAGAGTCGCTTTTAGATTATTTAGAAGAACCTCTTAGTATTAAACGTCTTACTTATATAGGGACTAATCTATTACTTTTAACGACGTCGTATTTTTAGTCAACCGCGCCTATATTATATAATCTAACGATATAGACGATCCCCTAGAAAAGCGTACGAGGGTTAAGAAGTATATCGAGTAGCACATTCTTGATACCTACCTTACTATACTATATTTACTAGTATAAGATTTTTAAATAATACTATTAAGAACTTTACTTAAACTAGTAGTATATTATAGTCACTCTTAATATACGGACCTAAGAGATAAAGTATTTAGGCTATATAGTTTAGCTAATAATTACTATTAAGACACTATTAGAGTTAACTATTCTTATAACTTATATTATATTTTATTACTATTATAGACCTGGTTTAACGTATAGTCCTGCGACTAATGTTACAGCTCTGCAAAGGCACGAAGGCCCTGACGTCACGTGGGACGTATTTGCAAGAAGGTGCTGTATTAACGAAGAAACTAAGCTAAGGAGAGAAGAAGAGAGGTGGCCCTGAAGGGGCCTTATATACAGAAGGTGAGCCTAGCACGGACTAGGACACGTGACAAGGGGGACGCGTCAGGTAAGGGGGACGCGTCAGGTGAGGGAGACGCGTCAAACCAGGTCTGTGACATAAAAAGCCGGATTAGGGCTTACGCTAGATTAGATCGATAAACTTAAGATCTATTAGAAGGACGTCGATATCTATCTGTTCTTATATAACGAAAATAATAAGATCTTCTTATCGGAAACTGTCTAAAAGGAATTTATTACGAAATAGTACGCGTTACTAGCCTACGGACACTAAGGTATTAGAAGGACCTATTTTCGACTATTAAGGAACTACTAGTTCCCTAGAATAAAAAAAGAAGTCGAGCGGATTATTACGGAATATTACGAGTGTTTATAAAACAAATTATCGAAGTACCTACCTTATAGACGAATATAAACAGGAAGAATACTTATAAAACCTTAAGAATCGATATTATAAGACTTTATTATTAAACTATTAAAGTTAAGAGACCTTATAATATAGGTTAAGTACGACTCGATTCTAGTAATTATAGACAGACTTACTAAATACGATATCTATCTTCTATATTAGGAATCAAGTACTATAAAAGAACTCTCGTACGCCTTCTTAATAGCCGTCGTTACGAACTACGGGCTATTAAAAGAAATATATTCCGACCGAGATAAGCTTTTTATATTAAAGTTCTAGACCGCCTTAATAGAGTCTTTAAGAGTTAAGAGGAACCTTAGTATAGCCTTCTATCTTTAGACTAACGGCGGAAATAAGCGAAACAACTAGGTTATCGAAGCCTATCTACGTTACTATTACGACTAGAAGTAGGATAACTAGGTCACTCTCCTACTATTAGTATAGCTAGCCTACTACGGATCGATAAGCGAGACTATAGGCGTTACCTTATTCTTCGCGAACTATAGATTTAAGCTAGTAGTATATCGCGAGCTAGAGATATTAACGATCGATAACGAGCGAGTAAGACTATTAGTAATAGAGATAATTCGAGTATACGAAATACTAGTAGAAGAGTTAAAGTTTATTACGGACCGGAATACTAATTATTATAATAAACGATATAGTTAGGAGCCTACTCTTAAGAAAAGGGATAAAGTCTACCTTCTTCGTATAAATATCTCGATAAAAAGACTAAGTAATAAACTCGACTATAAGAAACTCGGGCTATTTCTTATTAGCGAAGAACGCGGACCTTTAAACTATAAACTCTTTTTATTAAAGAAAATAAGAGTCTATCCTATATTCTATATATCTCTCTTTAAGCTTACGCTAGCTAGGATATCGATTAATACGACGCTTAAAGCCTTAACTAATAATAATAGAAGGTTATACGACGTCGAAATAATATTAGGAAAAAAGAAGAATAAAAAGAACTAAAAGTAGTTAGTTAAATAGAAGGACTACCTAAAATTAGACAATACCTAAAAACTACGCTAAAACCTTAGGAACTCGATAATATTTTAAGAGTATCTCTAGACGGAGCTATTAAGAGCTACTCTTAGTCTACGTCGCCGTAGGAAATAGGCTCCTCGGCCCGAACGCCTACTTCCTACTACCTCTTCGCCTCTTCCGCCGCGTCTAGCTTATCTAGATACCGAAGTCCTCTATAGGATATCTCCTCCTCTCTTTTTATAAACAAGTCCTTCTACTATTATAACCGGAATATCTTTATAAGAGTCTCTTTTATTTAATCATTAAGGCGCTATTACTGTTTTATAATCGCCTCCCGGGCTACTATTAAAGGGACCTCGGAATCCTATAGGTCAATTAGTAGAATCTTAGCGTTATATAAAACCTTCGCCCTTATATACTTACTATAGCGAGCAGACCTTTCCTTTTTTACGATATAGCGACGATTTTCCTTAACGTAACAGGTATAGGGTAACATTACGACTCCGATATCTTTGATATCACAGGTAGTAAGAAGTCGTTGTTTGATCTTAGTAGCGTAGTCGGAAGGTATCGTTAGGAAGGGTGACGTGTCGCGAAAAGAAGAATATAGCTAGGTATTTAAGCGTACGGGACTACGCTAGGCTATATAGGGGGTAGTGTCACGACCCGGGATTATATAATCAGTCACGAGGGGGCCGAGGGGACGAAGGGGCGAGGTAAGCTCGTCGGCTTACCGACATCTCGGTCCCTTATCACTACGACCTATATAGCTATATAGCTTTCCTATATTAGAGCGTATACTTAACTTATATTCTAATATCACCACTTGATTAGGATAACGCTCTACTAGAACCTACTTAACGCTTCTAAGGCTAAGTAAACCCCGTTTACGTGACATCGAGATCTCACGTGATAATAGAACGTTATAGCCTTAAATTCTATCTCTTGTTTTAGGTCTTAATACCTTAAAGATCTAAAAATATTTTAAAAGATATTTCCTAGTAAGAAAATGCTTTTATCTCTTGTTATAACTATTTTAAAGATTTACTAACTATAGGTTTTATCTAAAATAAGTATAATAGCTTATAAGTCTAATGATTTTTAGATTTTGATTCCTTATATAGAAGAGCTTTTATCTTAGCTTATAGTATATACTTTATGTTACAGCTCTGCAAAGGCACTAGGGCCCTGACGTCGCGTGGGACGTATTTGNAAGAAGATGCTNTATTAACGAAGAAACTAAGCTGAGGAGAGAAGAAGGAGAGGTGGCCCTGAAGGGGCCTTATATACAGGAGGTGAGTACTGGCAAGCGAGGTCACGTGATAAGGGGTTAGGGGGACGTGTCGCAGCCTCCTGTCGCATATAGCGCCACACTGTCTNAGTCTCACTAGTCACAGGACTGTGCGTTGCACTAGGTCTGTGACANTNNNNGACNANGGNNNTANNNC
>JAAMPI010000058.1:31776-78481 GCA_013054445.1 Cudoniella acicularis
GACGNAGNTNAGNANNANNTNTCTNNTANCTACTATCCGGAGATATTCCTAAAATACTATCGAGTTCCTAAAGTTCTTCCGGGGTTCCTAGGTATTGTCCGACTCTAGGTAGTCCTTCTATTTAACTAACCACTTTTAGGTCTTACCGTTTTTCTTCTTTCCTAGTATCGACTCGACGTCGTATAACCGGCCGTCGTTATTAGTTAAGGCCTCGAGGGTTATGTCGACCGGTACCTTAGCCGGCGCGGGTTCGAGAAGAGATATATAGAATATAGGGTAGACTCTTATTTTCTTTAGTAGGGAGAGCCTATAGTTTAAGGGTCCTCGTTCCTCGCTAATAAGGAATAGTCCGAGTTTTTTATAGTCGAGCTTATTACTTAGTCTTTTAGTTAAGATGTTTATATAAAAGAGGTAAACCTTATCCCTCTTTTTTTAGGGTAGGCTCCTAGCTACGTCGTTTGTTATAGTAGTCGGTATTTCGGTCTATAATAAATTTTAGTTCTTTTATTAATATTTTATATATTTAAATTATCTTTATTATTAATAGTTTTACTCGTTCGTTATCGACTATTAATATCCTTAGCTCGTAATATATTATTAGCTTAAATCCGTAATTTATAAAGAATAGAATAACGTCTATAGTCTTAGTTATTAATCTATTATAGGCTAACTATACTAGTAGTAATAGAATAACCTAGTTATCTTACTTCTAGTTATAATAATAGTATAGATATACTTTAATAACCTAGTTGTTTTATTTATTACTTCTATTAGTCTAAAGATAGTATTATAGTATCACAGCTCTGTAAAGGCACGAGGGCCCTGACGTCACGTAGGGACGTATTTGCAAGAAGGTGCTGTATTACGAAGAAACTAAGCTAAGGAGAGAAGAAAGAGAGGTGGCCCCGAAGGGGCCTTATATACAGGAGGTGAGTCCAGCACGGACCAGGACACGTGACAAGGGGACGCGTCAGGTAACGCGTCAGGTAAGGGGGACGCGTCAAACCAGGTCTGTGACATATAGCTCTATAAATATACGAGGGCCCTAGCGTTACGTAAAGACGTATTTATAAAAGGGTGCTATATTATCGAAGAAACTAAGCTAAGGAGAGAAGAAGAGAGCTAGCCCTAAAGGGGCCTTATATATAAGAGGTAAGTTCTATTAAGCGAGGACACGTAATAAAGGGCTAGGGGGACGCGTCGTAGGTAAGGAGGGCGCGTTAGGTAAGGGGGACGCGTTAGACTAGGTCTATAATAATAAAGCCTTATTTATTCTATTTGTTTAACTAAAATTACTTATACTATAATATAAAGCTTAGAAGCCTTAGATTAATAGCCCTCTTTATAAACCCTTAAATCCTTAGTCAGCTCTTAATAGTATAGCCTTATATTATAATTACGGCCTATAATACTGATTATTAGTTAGCGCCTTAGAGTTGCTGCCTTATATCGCTCTTACGGCCTTAGGGATCTACGTATAATTACCTAGGAACACTAAAAAATCGTGATTCTTAACTATTAACTTTAATAATTAATAACTTTATAATAAATACTCTAATTTAGACGATTTTTAATCGAGGATATAGCGCCGCTAATACGCTATAATAGTCGTTATATAAGCTAGCGCGGATAGGCGCGTTCGAAGGCGATTTGACTATCCTCTATCTAGGGTCTTAAAAGTGGCCCGTGCTATGTAGAGGTTGCCCCCCCTAGTCCGATAGGGGTTGGGCA
Organism: Cudoniella acicularis; assembly: GCA_013054445.1. NCBI lineage: Eukaryota > Fungi > Ascomycota > Leotiomycetes > Helotiales > Helotiaceae > Cudoniella > Cudoniella acicularis. The sequence goes on from JAAMPI010000058.1 coordinate 33,508, forward strand.
ATCTCTACGCAAAGCAGGGTATAAAAAGAGACGGAATATATATTAGAATAGTCGATATAATAGCCTTAAATCTTATAAATGAGGTGAAGATCGCGATTGAGTAGTGTATTTGGCATAGTATAAAGCTTTTAGACTGTAATTGAAGTGGAAATCTCTGCTATATTATAGTAAGAGTAAAGACCGTCTATATACATAAAAAGGAAGCTGAAAACAGTAGTTCCGAATAAGGTAATCTGCTCAAAGTGAGGCTATTACGAGCACTTGAAAACTCTGACCGAACTAAGACGACCTTGATAGGTGATTTCGGTTGACGCATAGCCTCCTAAATCGAGACTGGAATGCAATTACAAAATCCCACAACATTATAGGGTGGGCTGCTAAGCCTTGTCGTTCACAAAGTTCCAAGTATGCACGAACATAGCTTTCGTCAACTCCGTATCCTCAAGGAGATCAGCAGTCTTCAGAGGATCATGCGGCGCATTCTCTACTTCGAAGACAGTCATTTTGTTACCCACTCCTTGCATGGCCTGGATAAAGTCGAGTATGGATTCATATAAGGATTCTGCAGTACCATACGTGATACAAATAGGTATGCGGGCGTTAAAAGGGGCGTGGAAGGGGGATATGTAAGAATTCAGTTCCGATTCTTCGCTCAAATCTCGTCGTCCACAAGTAAAGGCTCTTGAGCCCCATAACAGAATCGTGTGATCGAGAAAGTCGACATTCGCATTGCGGCTGCGCTTATTGATAGCGGGATCTCGAAGATTCGTCCATGGAGACCACAGGGCTGCGGCAAGAGGTAAGTTTTGGACATCATACTCGACCAGGTAGCGGAGTAAATTGAGAACTAGATGGCCGCCGGCAGAATCTCCAGAGACGATGATGGAGGACCGTGGGATCTTCAAGGCGTCCGTGAGGTAGCGATAGGAGGTTATGGCATCTTGTAGAGCGGCTGGAAATCGGCCATTAGGAACGTTGGCGAGTCGATAGTCTGGACAGAACACCCAAGCATCGTCGAAGTGCTTGCTCATGGCGCGCGCTTCTATCCCGCTGAAAACTTCACGTCCACTAAACATGACGTAGGCACCGCCGTGTAGGTGAAGAACCACTTTCTTCCCTTTGTCGCTGGCATCGTATGGTGCAGGATACCAGGTACTACCGACCACGCCAGGTCGAACTTCTGAATCGCTTGCTGGTCCTTTGTAATTCTCAGAGTCCGAGGGCGGCAGGATCGTGAATCTGTCCTTCTCTTTTCCTGGCTTCAACGAGATACCTTCTCGAAACTCTACGGCAGTTGCATACTGCAGGAATGATTTGGTCAGAGCAACAATTACAGCCGACTTCCAGCTCCAACGTGGATTCTGGCGTAAGCTCTTCGGTATGTAATACAGCAGTACCCATGGTAGCTTGACGATAGTGGTAGTGATATATAAAATGGTATACAGTGCCTTGAGCGGCTGATGTGCTGTGGCGGGAGACTGTGAAGCCATACGGCGTGAAAGCTATAAGTAAAGCTGCCCAAAACCAGCATAATAAAATTGCGCCGTCGGATGGATGATATAACCAGACATCCTAGGCCGACATTTTGCCAAGCCACCTCCCCGCACTGCCCCGGTCCCCGCCGGCAGAGCACAATTTGTAATCATAAAAACGTTCCTAGAAATAGCAAGCTCGTATGCACGTTGCTTCGTAACACGCAAGGTCTCGCAAACTCGTTATCTTAGTAAACCTGACTCTGTTTTTAGGCTTTATTGTGACGTTACGTGCATTTTTACTGGTAATCTTTCGGAAAAAATTCCCTCCGCCTCCCGTAGACTAATTATAATATACCACGCTTGGACCAATCGCAACGCGGAACGCGCACAATTCGGAGGGAAGCGTTTGCATTTACTGAGAAAAATTAGCCGCGCCAATTGCGAACTCCGAGAGTGAGAGTGTTTGATGTGTGAAGGAACCCTTCTACCCCATCAATCAGTAGCTCCGCTCTGCATGTTGCAGATGGGTGCATTAAGGCACCGTCCATCAAGTTACAAGCACTCTCATATACTACGTTCCTACCGAACCAATAAACTTCTATGTACGCAATGGCATGTTCCAGAGATGTACCGTATATCATTCAAACATGCTGAACGGTAGCAGATCCTTGGGTCATAACGTAAAGGATCGTGAGATATGGAGATCGAATATAAATATACCATACATACGCACGGTAGGCCAAATCAAGTCCCTTAACCAGGCATATGGTACGTAAACGGATTTGCTCTGCCACCAGCTACCTCACACCGTAAAGTCCTCATTCAAGAAACACTTGCATCCGACTCCCTATTGACGAGCTCGAGCCGCGTTGAAGCCACTGTCATGTGTCCGTTTTTTCCAGCTTTAGGCCACTTACTAAGGGTTCGAGAGCTCTCTGTAGCCTCATCACTGAGTCGTTCGCTGTGGTATGTACTCTGCCTAGTACCCAGGAGAGATGTATACAGACTGCGAATAATCTGGACGAATCCCAAATCGTGGGGGAACAGCGGTCGCAATGCGGGTAAGCAGCCACAGAGGACAGCCACTGCGAGTTCAATGTTGGACCAAAGCATGCCGCGGAAATTGTCGACTGGAATGCACGGTCAGGAAAATTATTTAGCAGAAATATGAGACTAATTTTGACCCACCTTGAAGGGTATTCTTCTCGTAGAGGAAATTGACGCGAAGGATACATGCAATAATGATGCTATACCACGTCAGCTGCCATCTCGAGCTACAAGGATTTGTAGGTATGTTTACAAGCCACCGAGCGAGAAGATACTGGCTACCGCGAACTTATAGCCCGTTGAGATGTGAACTTTGCGGATTTGTGCGATTGGCAAAGCGAGTATGGAAATGTCGAGTAGGATATTCGAAATCTCGTAGCCCAGGATAATGTTGCCTATGTTGATACATTTTCCGGCCATCTTAGCGACTGGATCCCAAGCAGCCTTGATAGGAATGCACTGAAAAATGAGCACAAAGAAAACTGTAATCGCCCAAATTGCGCATAGTAACAAGACGACGTTGCAACGCTTTCTGAAGCTGTCGATTGAGAATATGTGCCGGTACCATAAAAGGATCGAGAATTTGACGGACGTTAGAGTGGCGGTCATGAACATTTCATTGATGTAGATAGTCTGAAGAATGGTCAGTGCAAATAGCCATTAATCGCTGAAGCAGTGATCAATTACCTTAGCCGTTAAGATAAGTCCATCTAGAGACATCTCCTCAAATTCCATGGTACCGCCAGCATTATACATGCCTGTCCGCAAAGTCACTTGTTTGCTCATCTTGATTGACAGAGAATGGAGACACACCGTATAGCATTACGGCATTGAAGCCATAGAACAGTAAGAGAGCCAGTATAATCAGTGCGTCCTCAGCGGCCCATCTTTGACGCGTCTTGATCTTCGAAAGGATGCGCAGAACAAGGCCTAGGGTTGCTATGACCATTAAGGCGATAGCTGCATCTCGAGTCGTTTGGCCACTTGGTTTCAGAGCCATTATTTTTAAAGCAGGGAACTTTACCGCAAAGTTCGGAGTTGAGTATAAATAACGAATAAATGATCGCTCCAGCGGTTCAGTTCTTATCAGACTAGAGTACAGCGGTTCAGCTGGTGGCTTTGGATCAGCACGAGCCTGCCGGATGCATAAAATTGCTGTTCTTCCAGTGCGGGGCTATTGCTAATAATGTGCCAGTGGACTATAGCTATGTGGCGCGGATTATTGTCCTTCTACAAGTAGAACAACAGGTACTACTTCGTAATCGGCAGTTCCCCCCTGTCTCTTCAGCCTTCAACCCCCAGGCAAGGATGAGGGTGGCAAAGACAGGGGGGACTGCCGATTAGAGGTGGCGCTATCAGAGGTTGGTGGGGTACTATCAATATCCTTAGGGAGAATCTGCACTTGTTTCCCATTTGGGGGATGATTGAGAAGCGGTGCTTCACACCCATTGAGCGGGAGCTTGATTGTCGTGTCTCTGCCCAACTTTTCAGAGAGTAAGTTTGAGGCACAGCGTTCTTGCGGCTAATTTGTCATGCTGAGTGATAGTGGCCTCTTGGTGAGATGAACTTTGGAAACACCAACAGGAAAAAAGAGATAACAAGCCCTCATCCAAGTATTGATGGCTCAAAATGAAACTATGCCAACTACATTACCGAGTACGATGTTTCAAATTCTTTCGAGCTTCTCTTTCAGGAGATGACATGATTACTTGCTGAGACATGATAGGCTAAAGCCTGCGCAGATCAGACTCTCGAGCTATTTCGGTTTCTTTGTCATGGTGCCTGGGTGGTTGCGGACCTACCGTGTTGGTTGGTCTATACCTTATGAATTATAATTGGTAGGAAATTTTTCTTATACATCCAGGCTAAATTCGGAAATGTAGAACCATCGGGTTACACCCCTATTGGGGTGTAGACCAATTAATGTGGTACCCCAACCCAACCCCCCCCTTCTCCCACATCACCGTGGGGTCTGGTGAAAGAAAAGTTGGAGATCCCACCCAGGTACGAATGTAGGCATACAGGAACCAGTGCGCCTACACCTTGCTGATATTGGGACGCCTTGAAGTAGTACTCGAGCATAAAGAGTCAGTCTTTCAGGTTTTGGTCCAGAATAGCAACCAAAGTTGCGTACCTTTCCTCTGATACAAGAATTTCACGGGCACAATGCACAGCGACCCTAGTAACAGCGTCGAAGGAGCCGAATCAGAAGCCATTGCCATTGTCGGTCTTTCATGCAGGTTTCCGGGCGAGGCTTCAAGCCCAGAGGAGTTTTGGAAACTGCTAGTAAGCGGGCGTTCGGCGAGGACTGAGATCCCAGCGGACAGATTCAACATTGATGCTTTCTATCACTCAAATAGTGAGCGGACAGATTCGGTAAGACCGATCAGAACCTAGCGAAGCCCGAGTGATTTACTGAATGATCGTAGCTCAACGTTCGCCATGGCCATTTTCTAAAAGGCGATTTATCGACTTTTGACGCTCCGTTTTTCTCCATACATGGCAATGAGGCGGCTTGTATGGACCCACAGCAGCGCGGTCTGCTCGAAACAAGTTATCGAGCTTTAGAGAACGGTGACAGCCCCCTCTCGTGATGCTATTTGGCAGCCTAACATTTGTAGCGGGTATCCGACTGGAAGACGTCGCCGGCTCCAACACTTCGGTATTCATAGGAAGCATTTCTCATGAATTCGAGTGGCTTGCGGTTAGAGATCCGGAACAGTGGCCTCGGTACTTCTCAACAGGTACTGGACCCTCGATGCTTTCGAATCGTATCAGCTGGTTCTACAACTTCACCGGGCCAAGCATGACGATTGATACGGCATGTTCGAGTAGTCTTCAGGCGGTACATCTAGCTTGTCAAAGTATCCTTAGAGGCGATAGTAATATGGTCAGTGAATATTCTCGCAGGCCTAGCCGGGACCAGTATTGCGATCAGAGTTCGAATAAGGCCTAAAATAGTGAAATAGGGAATTGCGGGTGGGTCAAACCTTATCCTGAACCCAGAAACGATGGTGGCGTTATCCAACCTGGGCTTTCTGTCTCCAGATGGCATCTCGTACAGTTTCGACCATCGAGCAAACGGTTATGCTAGAGGTGAGGGTTGGGGCTTAGTCATTGTCAAGAAGCTTTCCGACGCTCTTCGAGATGGTAATACAATTCGCGCTGTGATTCGAGCAACAGGGTCTAATCAGGACGGTCGTACGCCTGGTATATCGCAACCGAGTAAAGCGGCTCAGGTGAGCATGATCCGAAAAGCCTACGAGAGCGCAGGATTAGACTTTGGCGACACAGGTTTATTCGAGGCACACGGTACGGGAACTGCTGTTGGTGATCCCATCGAAGCAGGTGCTATCGCTGAAGTCTTCCATGGACATATTGAGGCAGGATCCCAATTGTTGGTTGGTGCAACCAAGTCCGCAATCGGACATTTAGAGGGAGCGAGCGGTATTGCAGGTCTCATCAAGGCCGTGTTCGCCGTGGAGAAAGGGCTGATACCTCCAAATGTCTGGATGGAAAAGCTGAATCCAAAAGTCCCCGCAGAGAAATGGAAGCTCAAAGTACTATACCCGTGTTCCCATTGATCGTAATCGCCGTCACTCATTTGAGACCCGTATCTGACAGTATAACAGTTCCCAACGCAAGTAGAGCCATGGCCGCCGAAGCCGGTCAGGAGGTCCGTCTAGTTCTGCTCTCTACTTCGTGTTTCTTTGGGAGCCGAGCCCTTGAATCATGTTTTGTGATATGTCTTGCGAGCTCGGCTACTCAGCTCCCAAAATATCTTTTAAAAGCCTATGCTAACTATCAGATAGAGCTTCCATCAATTCATTCGGCTTCGGTGGTGCGAACGCACACATCGTGATTGACGATGCGCGGTCCTACCTGGCACAGCGGTATCAGGAACCGATCTACAACGGAAAGTCGAACTCCTTATTTGGTTCATCCCCGCGTCCGAACGATCTCCTTTCGAGTGGCTCAACCCACGAATCAACCGATATAGATGGCGACATTGCTAGTAAACTAGAGCCCAATGAGAACACTGATCTGAAGGATAACAGCGCCACAATTCGGAATGCTAGCCAAGCGATGACTACTCGAGTCTTTGTGCTCTCTGGAGCCGACGAAGCCGGGATTGGCCGTATCGCGGAAGGCCTCGCGAAACACATGGCAGAGCTTCCACGCCACCAGACCGATGCAATGTATCTTCAGATGCTCGCGTATACACTTTCTGAACACCGCAGTATGCTACCATGGCGGAGCTTTGCTACAGGGGGAACAATCGAGCAGCTGCGCCATCAGTTGCTCCATCAGCTCGCTCCCCCGTATCGGCCTTCGAATGCGCCTACGCTTGGATTTATATTCACTGGGCAAGGCGCTCAATGGGCAGGAATGGGTCGAGAATTGCTTGTTTTTCCCGTGTTTGAGCAAAGTATTAGATCAGCAGATGCTTTCTTGAAGTCGCTCGGATGCTGTTGGTCAGCTTGGGGTAAGTTGACGTCCGCGCATCACCCAGCTCGAACAGATACTGACCTGACCTCGACTCAGATGAAATACAGCTAGATGTCGGCACTTCCAACATCGACAAAGCCGAGTACTCGCAAGCCCTATGTACAGCTCTACAGGTGGCTTTGGTTGACTTGCTCATATCATGGGCTATATTTCCAGCCAAGGTTGTCGGACACTCATCCGGCGAAATCGCAGCAGCATATTGTGCAGGTTGTATCAGTCGAGAATCCGCATGGCGCATTTCTTACTGCCGCGGCATAGTTTCTGCGAGGCTGATCGCGACACAAACTCATCCGGGCGCCATGATGGCTGTCGCGTTGAGCGAAACGGATATTGCGCCGTACTTGAGCGCCTCCAAACTGAGTGAAAATGAATCGGAGGTGACAATCGGATGCTTCAACGACGTGAAGAACTTGACTTTGACCGGATCATACGCTCAGATGAGCAAGGTTAGAGACGCACTTGAGCACAAAGGTATCTTCTGTCGATTGCTGAACGTACCGATCGCGTATCATTCGAGAGCGATGGAAACTGTTGCTAAAGAGTATCAATCCATGCTGCAAAATATCTCAGGCGGATCCACAAGCCACTCAGAAGCCGAACTCCCAGAAATGTATTCGTCTCTCACCGGGTCCAAAGCTTCGAAGGAGGCTTTGCGTCAAAGCACATACTGGGTTCAGAACTTACTTTCACCCGTCCGATTCGCGGAAGCTATGGAAGCCATGATGAAGGACACGCAAGTTGTCGAAACAATAGAAGCAGGATTCGGCACGACGCCAAGGCTGGTGGTAGAGATTGGACCGCATTTTGCGCTACGGAGATCTGTAGAAAGCATAACGCTTGAGACGGGCAACTCAAAGAGCGAATACCTCTCGGTGCTTCAGCGCGATCACGACGCTCTGACTACTGCGGCCAATTTCATCGGTGGGTTGTTCTCAAACGGTTGCAATGCAGCCATTGCCATTGCAAACTTCAATCAGCGCGGCCAAGGCATCCCAGATCGGCATAGCTATATGCTAACCAATCTGCCAGAGTACCCCTTTAACCATACGCAAAACTATTGGAACGAGAGCAGAATCAGCAAGAATTTTCGCTTGCGCGAACACGAGAAACATGGATTGCTTGGTGTGCGAGTCCCAGACTGGAACACACTAGCTCCACGATGGCGAAATATCATTCGCGCATCCGAGAACACCTGGATACAAGACCACAAGTTCAACGGCGTAAGCCTGTACCCTGGGGCCGGAACTCTTGTGATGGCAATCGAAGCAGCGTACCAACTCGCGGATCTTGACAGGACACCGAGTGGCTTCAGATTGCAGAACGTCCAATTCCTCCGGCCGCTGTTATTAGACCTCGATTCACAAAGCAAATGCACTGAAGTGCAAGTCCAGCTGAAGCCCTTGAAGATTCACGACGGAGCTTTTAAGTGCCGGTATTCTTTCAGCATCTATCAAGTAGGCGGCGAGAGTGACTGGGTCGAAGTGTGCCAGGGGATTGTGAACACAGAGTATTCCGAAAATACTCGCCCCTCGCAGCAACTATTGAGTAAAGGAGCGGAGTTCTCAGAGGGCGTCCGAGTATGCCGCAAAATCATTAATTCGCAAGCCTTCTATGAAGCAATGGCGTCATATTCGTACGACTTTGGCCCAAAATTCAAGTCCCTTCGACGAATTGCATACAGTGATCATAATACAGCTATTGCGAGTATAGGATTAGAAGACTGGGCTGCAGACGGCAGCAGTGTGTTTGAGCACGCAAAAGTTCAAAAACATGTTATTCATCCCACAGTCTTAGACGCGGTTCTGCAAATTGCAGGAGTGATTCTGATCACCGGAAGGGATTTGCCGACGCCGTCCATGGTTCCTACCCTCATCGAACATATGTGGATTTCGAGCGCGCTTGTTTCATCACCGTCGTCGTCGTCTACTCCGAGAGAGATGCAAGTCTTTGGAAAGTCTACCTTCGCCGGATATCGAGAAGCCGACTTTTCGATCATTGGCAGGTGCGTGGAGGGCGGTACCCCGTGCTTGCTGATCGATGGATATCGCGGTACTGACATTAGCACCGTTGGTCTGCATGGCAAAGCCGGTAATCAATGGAGAAGATTGTGCTTTGAACTGGAATGGAAACCAGACGTTGCGACTATGGAAAACGCAACACTAGAAGATTACCTGCGGAAGGACTCCATGAACATAGATGGTAGTTCGCTAATCGAGGATATCAAGCTGGTCTGCCTCTACTTCCTCTTTGAAGCAGTTTCTCGAAATATTTCCAGCAATCAAACTCACTTCCAACGATATATCGAATGGATGAAGCACCAGCTGGAGTCTGATAGCGCGCAGCGACAACTGCAAAGTGCCACAGGAAAAGCCTTGTTTAACGACCGAAAATCTCTCGAGTTATTCCTCAATCGCATGGAGAGCGGAAGTCCAGAAGGCAGGCTTTACGTTGTAGTTGGGCGACAGCTCATAGACATTTTAGAAGGGAGGGCCGACCCATTGGAGCTTCTCTTCGGCGGAGATCTCGCACAAGACTTCTATCAAGGAGATTCCTTCTTAGTGGGGTACGAAAATCTCACACGTTATATGGATTTGCTAGCGCACAAAGACTCCAATATGAGGATTCTGGAGATCGGTGCGGGAACGGGAGGTGCCAGTCGTCAAGTGCTAGGTGCCATTGGAAGCGCTGGTACGGAACACCATCCTAGGGCTCCTCGCTTCGAAATTTACGACTACACCGATATATCCTCCAAGTTCTTGGAGTCGGCGCGCGAGGAGTTCAAGCACCATGCAGACAGAATGCGTTTCAGAGCGCTGGATATCAGTAAAGCGCCCTCAGCGCAGGGATTTGACGAGGGCTCGTTCGATTTGATCCTCGCATCGAACGTAGGTGACGGGCTTTCGAAGAGTCGATTCTGCCCCATGGCTGATGATAGATTTACAGGTACTCCATGCCACCGAAGACATAATACAGACGTTAAAGCACGTACGCTGGCTCTTGAGGCCGTAAGTAATGTCTGATCCATTTCCTGTGATTAATCTCATGATTGTATTCTGAGCGTCGATTGGAACAACTGACTGACTCATTTAAGGGGCGGCAAGCTAGTAATGCTTGAAGTGAGTAAAGTAGACAGCTGGCGCATTGGCTTTCCTTTCGGACTGTTGCCTGGTTGGTGGCTAGGTATGTTCCCTCTTTCGCACGAGAGTACGCCATAGGGCAATTGACAAATTCAAAAGGCAAGGAACCTTACCGCCGATGGGGACCTGCCCTTTCCACGATCGAATGGCACCAAGCTTTGATCGCAGCCGGGTTTGCAGGACTGGATGTCTGCGTTCACGATCACGACTGTGAGGATTACCAGACTCAGACCTTGCTCGTCTCCGAAGCGATGGAGGGGCCGGTCGTACTGGACGGGTTGTCGTCGGCCAAACAATTCACGACTGACGTCGTCTTTATTATTGAGAAGTGCTCCACGTTTCAGCAGGCATTGGCAAGAGAAATGTGTGAGCACTTTCCAGACTCAGCCAGATGCCAACTTACAACACCCGAAGACGGCAAAGGCTTAAATCTAGCCTCAAAATTATGCGTATTCCTTCTAGAGCTAGATGGGCCGATTCTGCATAAGATGTCGCCAGAAATTTTCGATATTGTGAAGAAGGCAGCGCAGCAAGCCGATACAATACTCTGGTTAGGGACTGGAGATGATTCAGCGCGGGACCCAAAAACCGAGCTCGTAACTGGATTCGGACACACATTGGTTTCAGAGAGACAAGACTTGATATTCGTCTCGATGATGCTTGGTGATCTTCAAAATTTTACGGACATATGTCGACTTGCTTGGCAAGTCATCTCGGAAAGGCATCAATGCCCAGCTCAGGACGCGGAAACAGATTACTTGCATCGAAACGGCGTATTGTTCATACCGCGATTAGTTGAGGCAAACCAGCTTAACAACGAGGTGTTCCGGCAAACGGTGGGCCAGCTGCCCGCAAAGCACGCTCTCGGTGACAACACGGAGCGAGCGCTAACGTTGACAATCGGGTCTCCTGGAATACTGGACTCTCTGTGCTTCGATGATATTTCAGATATTGGAGAATGTGCTCGCAATGAGCTGGAAATCACTGTCAAAGCAACCGGCGTATGTTACAGGGACGTCCTGACAGCTCTTGGTCAAGTACCGAGCGATTACCTCGGGCTCGAATGTTCCGGAATCGTGTCAAATGTGGGAGCCTCTGTCCGAGATCTGAGACCCGGCGACCGTGTTTTGTGCTGCGCTCGAGGCGCCTACCGCAATAGGGTACGCTGCGATGCGGCGCTGGCCATTAAAATCCCGGTACATATGACGTTTGCTCAAGCTGCTGCATCACCTGTGTCATTCTTGACAGCTTACTACGCCCTGTATGGAGTTGGCCAAATACAAGACGCTAGAAGCGTGCTCGTCCACTCTGGCGCCGAAGGAACTGGACAGGTTGCTATCCAATTGGCCAAGCTTGAGAACGTCAACATCATTGTCACAACGAGTACTCAGGAAAAGAAGGATTTTCTAGCGGGGCGTTATATTATCCCTAAAGATCACATCATTCTTAGTAGGGGCCAGTCAATTGCTTTCGAGGTCGAACGGATTACTCAGGGCCGCGGAGTGGATATTGTGCTAAGCTCGTTGACGGGAGAAGCAATGCTTGACGACATGAAATGTGTTGCAACGTTCGGAAAGTACATCAGCACAGCCGCTCCCGAGCTTGCGGCCAGCTCGCAACAAATACAGCTTCCCTCAAACATAGCACTTTCGCACATCGATATAGGAGAAATGATTATGCGCGCTCCTAACCAAGTGAACAAAATTCTTTCGCACATGCTAAATTTAGCAATTGCAAATCCAGATCCTTTGATGCCCCCCTACCCGCTGCAGGTATTTAGGAGTGAGGAAATCGAATCAGTGTTTCGGCTGATGCAAGCCGACAAAATTTTTGGTAAAGCCGTCATAGAATACTCTGAGAGTGATGTCGTATCTGTAAGTGGTGCCGACTTGGAAACAATAAACCTTTACTAACACAGCTAAAGACTGTGCCGTCCGCTCGTCCAAAGATGATATTTGACAAGATGGCAACCTATTTGATATCAGGCGGCTTAGGAGGTATTGGTCGTAGCGTCGCACGCTGGATGGCGGATGCCGGGGCACGGCACTTGATTCTGCTCTCAAGGTCCGGCCCACACAGAGAGGAACATTTCGAGCTCCTCGAAGAGTTGCGGGGTAAAGGGGTGAATGTGCTGGCTCCAGCATGCGATGTTTCTAATAGGGAAGCGTTGTTGAGAACCATGCAAGACTGGCAGAAAACGATGCCACCAGTAAGGGGGTGCATACAGGGTGCAATGGTTCTAAAGGTAAGTCGTAGACCTCGAATCTCTCCTAATATCACATCACACTTAACTATGATTAGGATATACTCTTCGAGAACATGTCTCTTCTCGATTACAATGTGCCCCTGCCACCTAAGCTGGATGGCTCGTGGAATTTACATGACCTCCTGCCTGATGACCTGGACTTCTTTGTCATGCTCTCAGCCTCGAACGGGGCAATGGGCAATGCCGGTCAGAGCAACTATGCAAGTGCTAATACTTTCCAAGATGCCCTAGCCCGCCATCGAGTCGCGAGTGGCCAGCGCTGTAGCTCATTGGCATTGGGTCTTGTCCAGCAGGTCGGTTACGTTGCAGAACGCTCGAAACTTTTGGACGACTTTCTCGCAGCGGGACATCTTGCTATCACCGAGATCGAGTTGCATGCGATGCTTGATTACCTATGTGCTACGACAAATAAGGAAGTATGGGGAGCGAACATTATAACAGGTATTAACGTGCCCGCAGCCCTCAAAAAAAGGGGGCTGGAGGGCCGGCCGATGCTCAAAAAGCCAATGTTTCGCCACCTGCGGCAGATGGATCGCTTGTCTGGAAGCGAGGTTCCCGTTGCAGAGCAAGTTCATGAAGTAAGTGTAGCATCGCTGCTCAGCGAGGCCGAAACTCGTGAGGAGGCCGGAGTCTTGATGGTTGACCTGCTGGTCAAGAGGCTATCGAAAGCGCTCTTCATTTCCGAGCGCGACATCGATATTTTGAAACCGGCGTCAGGATACGCGATTGACTCTCTTGTTGCCGTTGAGCTAAGATACTGGTTTATGAAGGAAGTCAAGGCAGAGATGACGGTTTTCGACATTTTGCAGAGCGAAAGTATCGCCCAGCTAGGTCTTGCTGCATTAGCGAAAAGCACATTATGCCGCTGGCAGTGATGCGGGTTGATTTACCAATATGATTATAAAGAAAGATCTGTTTTTCTACTCGTACGGGAGAAGAATTTTGTCAGTTATATAGCTTTAGAGTAAAATATATATATTATAAAAGTCTAAAATACAGGTTTATATAGTTCTGAGGCTATATAGCTATTAAGCTAACCGTATTAGGATAGTATAAGTAATATTATAAGGTTCGGATTTAATCTCGTAATATCCCGACTGATTAGGTTTAAGGTCGAAGATAATTGTATAATTAGGGGGGGCTAGCGCCCGCCTTAGCCTAAAACATAAGAGCCTATATATTTATATAAATAGATAAGATTAAAACTATCCTTTCTCGATCTTGATATACTCGCTAGCTAGTACCGGCTCCGCTATCTCGATCTCTATCACGGGCTAGTATCGATATATGCTAAACAATAAAGCTATATTATTTAAGGAGGAAAGACTAAAGAGCTAAGAGAAGGCCTTAGACGACTATATATATATATATATAAGCGAAATAAAATATACTAAGGATCTAAGGTTATATAACTACTTAGGGGTCTAACCCTTTATAATCTCGGTTATCGGGAGTACTCGCTATCCTGTGTTATATAGTACTTTAGTAGACATAAAGTAAACAGTATTCTATTACTTAGAATAATCGACGAAAAAGAAAAGAATAGGAAAAGAAAAGTAGCTACGTATTTAACTTCTGCCCGAAGCCTCGTTTAGGCCTAGCGCCGTTACGTATAGAACAGGTTACGTAAACTAACTCCGTAATAGCCTTAAAGGGGCCTTATATATAGGAGGTAAGTGCTACTAAGCGAGGACACGTAATAAGGGGCTAGGGGGACACGTCGTAGGTAAGGGGAACGCGTCTCCCTAGTTACGGGACTATACGTAAAACTAGGTCTATAATAAATTATTATAGACCTAGTTTAATATATAGTCTTACGACTAAAGAGACTTAGATAGTATAGCGCTATATACGACAGGAAGCTACGACACGGCCCCTAACCCCTTATCACGTGCCCTCGCTTAGCAGCACTCACCTCCTATATATATATAAGCCCTTTTAGGGCTATCTTACTTCTTCTCCCCTTAGCTTAGTTTCTTCGATAATATATAACCGTACGTAACTAGCGTACGTAACGAATAATATAAATAGCTTTTACTATTCGGCTATCGGGCTAAAAAGGTATAAGAATAAGGCTAGAGCCTTATTCGCTATTCTACTATATATAGTCTATACCCCGAAGTATATCCGACACGCCCCCGTCAGAGGCACGTAACGCGTATATTATTCTAGGCCTATAATATAATATAATACTTCTTATAAATACGTTCTTACGTAACGTTAAGGCCCTAATACCTTTATAGAGCTATAATATAAATAGTATTACGATTAATATAATTAAGGCTTAGTTTAATATTATAGCTCTATAAAGGCACGAGGGCCCTGACGTCACGTAGGGACGTATTTATAAGAAGGTGCTATATTCTCGAAGAAACTAAGCTAAGGAGAGAAGAAGAGAGGTGGCCCTGAAGGGGCCTTATATATAGGAGGTGAGTCTAGCACGGACTAGGACACGTGACAAGGGGGGGACGCGTCAGGTAAGGGGGACGCGTCAGGTAAAGGGGACGCGTCAAACCAGGTCTGTGACAGCGCGTCGGGGACGCGTCAGGTGAGGGAGACGCGTCAAACCAGGTCTGTGACATTACGAAGTAGAGATATATCTCTCTATAGTAGGTTAGGTACCACTGATTTGCCCGTGCACGAGGACAGGGGTCGTCTTAAGGCTCTCGTAGATAGTTATTCGTCTTCTTAACTATTAATTCGATGATTTCGGGGGTATAGTACATTGTGAATAGCGTAATAGGATTATCAGGGGAGACGTTCTCGGGTAGTGTGATATTCTAGCCCTAATTTAGTAATTCTATAGGCTCAAATGTGTCCCCCTTCTTCCGTAGCGGTTTCGCATTAGGCCGGAGGGTCCCTCGATCAGTAGAATCAAATATAGTGTCTTTAGGCATCGTAGTTGTAGTGCAATTAGTGATCTAATAGGGTTGTTTACTTGTAAATAAAGAATCGGGGTTTTGGTGTTCTTCCGGAATAATATTAATCCGGGACCGAAGAACGCGGGCGCTGTCGGCAAGACTCTTGCACAATTTGGATTCTACCTGTCAGGCGCAACCTTCCTCTCGCACATCTATAACATTATCCCATTCGGTGCTCAACGAATATTTATTTCTCATTTGGGCTAGAACAGCGCCTGCGACACGGTCTCGGATACTAGCCTGCGCCGCTGCGCTGAGATGAAAAGCACACACGAAGTACGACGCGCAAAGCCTGGAAGAGCAAAGATGTTCTGCTTGAACAAAACTTGGCGAGGAAATCCTACCGTGCGAGGCTAGTAGTCGATAAGGAGGAGCAGGAAGAGTCTGGAGAGATCGTCTGGAGCGCATAGGGACAACATTAGGGCATTCTTGCAACCCCCCACGTTTTTATCCGACAGATGCAGGGCATACAGAGAGGTCAATCGCGACACAATCATCGACTACAGCAATAATCCATTTTCGATTCTCACGAAGACCCGTCAACGAATAGCAAAGGCTCTTCCTCGAACAGTGCCCAGATGCCACACTCAAGCTGATCGAGAACCTAGTCAGTCGACCGCAGAAACTGATATAAGAAGCACAGTGCGAAATAAGAAATCCTCGAAACGAGAAACAAAGCACGAAAGAAGTACAGCACGAAATAAAAACAACTTGACAGGAAAAATGTTACTAGCCCCAGATTGGATTCAGGCTAGACAACACTGGGCTTAAGCGGCTGTGGGCGACGAAATAGGAATTATGATCGATTTCGGTGCGGATCGCACAGCTCGACTCGCGTCTCTCCAGTCACTTCTTGAATTCATCTTTGATCAGCATCTTCAATAAAAAGGTGAGTCCGGTTTGTTTCATCTTGTACAGTCACCCCCTTCGCATAGCAGGAACCGTGGCTGACCGACGACGCAGAGACGCGGTGACCCAATTTCCAGGTAACCTCCAACTGCAATAAGAAACTCGAAGAAAGTCTCCAAACGACTTCCGCCCCTCTAGAGCCTTCCGACAACTCACGAGCTTTGGACCAACCTAGATCCAGCTCGACGGATAATATCAACAGCACCGCCCATCGCGAGACCTCTCATCCAGTCCTGGCGAACGCCCAAGTCCCCACAACTAAATCATGTCAAAAACGAGAAGCACGATATGGAAGGGCCGGGATCGGTGCTATCGCTACATCTACTCAAAGTGAACATCTACTCACATTCTCTCGCTTGAAGCCCAGGGCTTTATGGCCAAGGGATTTGTGGCCGAGGAGATTTGTGGTCGCTGCGCAATTTCATCTAGCGATGAGCAAGTCGACAGAGAGGTAGAGTTTGACCACTAGAGGTATACTGTATGCACTCGCAATTCTTGCTCAGTTCTTGCTCAGTCTGCCTCGGAGTGGGGAAACATTTATCTATTTTCTCCTGACGCTGGTCTACGTTTAGATGATCCCCGCAGGTCATCCATAATTTTGCTCAAGCTCTCTTCCCCAAGATTGACGTTTACGGAGAAGAGAGAATCCCAAGGTGATGGTCACCTCAACCATTGACGTACTCTAATTACAATTACGAACGCCATTATCAAGAGAAGGTCAAGACACAAGATTCAGGGCGTCCCCGTCATCTTGTATTTCTACTTGTTGAATCAATAAAAGGATGATTAGACCTTCAATATCATCTCGAGTCCTTCTCTAGTATTAGCTAGCTATAATAACCTCATCTTATCTCCAACGCTTCTCGCATGCACTCCCACCTCTTCATCCCTTCTTCAGTGCAAAGAGGGACACTTGCTGATATGCACGTCTGCTGGAAGGTCTCCTTCCCGAAACGTCACATGCTTGAATTTTTATGAAGACATTGGTGAGGTTGGTTACCGGCAAGCTGCGCCTTACAGTGTGCGGCTGGGGATGTAGAAGGCATCCGATTCGACTATTTGTACGATATTTCGAAAAACCATTGGACTGCATTGGTTCTGAGAACAACCCGCACTGTCTAGGCAACAATATGCATTGATAATTTGTCGATGATTATGATAATGTACTACTCAAGAGAATTGTGGATCGTCGGCAGCAAATCTTTTTTGGTATGCTCGTATTTCAAGACGTTTCAGCTGCCAAGAACCGTGGTTGAGAAGCCGTCTAGTGGCTCCCAAATTTCATAAACTACCGCGTCACAGCTTCAGGTCGAGTTTTTATTGGAAAGAGTTTCAGGCCTGCAGCTGCAAGTTTTCGGGGCACGAAGCCTACCGGAAATACATGTGATATCAACCCAAGATGGCTGGTAAGATGATTGGCGTGCGATTGCTAAATATGGTCATTCCACTATCAATGGCAATGTTGGCTGAGAGGCGGAGGGAATCCATTAAGCCTTCACATGGGTAAAAACCACTGAACGGGGGCCTAAATGAATAAACAAGAAATTTGTGACGTGGCCTTGAGGTATTTCTTGACCACACAGACGATAATGATCTTAACTAATTTCTTGGCTGTGTAACTGTGTTCTATCTTTTGTCGCCACTTGGAATTACAACGTGATGCGCCAAACAATGGTTAGCTGGCGAAAGGCTGCAGTGGAACCAACACTACGACTTATATTAAATTGACAGCCGACCAGCCTTAGATCAATGGACGTCAATGTCTGCTTTCCATCTCCCCCCATTGCTTCAAGATGGCTCGTGCACGTGCTTCCATTTCCCTAATCATCTGCTTCTTCTCTTTACTCGAAAACATTGGCGTACTGGCTGCCTTTTACGGCGGATGGAGTCTAGCTGAGCAGGAATGTCCCGCGGGAGCAGCTTCCTGCAAAAGTGGCATCTGCTGTCCCGCTAATACTTTTTGCCATGATGAGGGAATCAGCTGGGCTTGCTGCCCCGACCGTGAGTAGGGAGTCTGCCATCTTATACTCCACAGGGTTAACGGATGAGTTACGTAGGCAGTGATTGCGGACCAACTATTAAATCCTTCCCCGTCTGCGCTGATCCCACGTTGGTATTATACAAGGGTCGCTATGGCGACTATTTCTGCTGCCCGTCCGACCAACAGGGGATTTATCCTGCCAACGGTGCAGTGGGACTCTGTGTTGCAAGTGACATGCTAGTGAGCGCAACGCAGTCAGCTGTCAAGGCACGATCACTGTCGCCGATTTATAATGCTTACAGCCTCAAGTTCTAACAACGTTGTTAATAGGCTACTCCTGTTTCAGAGTCGTCTATTGGCGCATCGTCTACTACCGCGTCGACCAGCGCCGTAACAGGCATTGCAACGAGCGCTAATACCGAGAGCAGTTCTGCCCAGAGTACTACCACCCAGAGTACTACCATCCAGATTACTACCACCCAAAGTACTTCGGTTGGCACTTCAGCGACCCCGACGATATCATCTGGCTCCGCAGGGTCAAACGGTTGGTTCGCGGGGGTTACGGTAATAACCGTTATTGGAGCAATTGTATCTGTGTTTATGGTTCTCCTATGAGTTGGCGTTGTATCACGGAACCAAGTGACTAACTGTCACAGGCCACCTTATGTAAACGAGTTGACTCCCTTTTGAGAATACTTTTCTATTATTCTATTTTTCCCTTCTCCCGCTATGTCTTGTATCTATTATAAGATTAACTCTAATTTTTAATTACTTTATTAAAAAATATTTTAAAAATAATTATTCTTTTAATTATTAAGTTTGTATAGCAATAGAGCGACTGCCTCCCATTTATCCTCAGATAAAGGACCAAGAAATCCATCAAGTCCAAGATAAGACGCCAGAGAAGACCTTCTCCCGGCCCGCGAAGAATGGCCGCTTTCATTCTTCGCCAATTCTCCTGCTTACAGTATCTCCCGAGACTCAAGTCAAACTTCAGGCAAGTCCCCATGCTTCCGTGACGCAATTAGAAGGAAAGGCAACCTCGAGACTTGCACTCGCCGCAGAACTTTTTGATCCGGCTGTACCCAGTAGCAGAACGGTTCAAATCAAGTCGCTGCCTTCGCAGGGAGATGCGTCTGTATTGAATATGCCTCCGAACATGATGAGCTACTGGTAAAGAGTCTTGAGGTCTTGTGCTGTAGGAAGGAGGCCACCTTTTTTTACGGGGCGTATTTAAGGTTCCTAAAGCGGGGCGAGCAGTGAAGACAACATGACGACATGGTCTTTACGGATATCGTATCAACGACACTCGTTCCTCGTCACTTAGGCCAATGAGAAGGGACCACCAAACGACAGACAGATCAAGTGAGCTATAAGTTACCAAGAGATGAACACCCACAAATCTGCTACCTGAGTTGTCCCCAGAGCTTCTCAACTCCGAACGCCAATTCCATGACATTTAACAAACCATATATCCCTCCCAAGTGTCATATTCCTAGTCGTCATCGTCAGAGCTTCAAGATCGTACATCATTACTAGCATCAACAACGGGGTCTCTCATTTGCCAATCGTGGTCGGGTACCAATACTGCACCCACGGGCTTCCTGAAATGCGGATGTTGAAGAACTCATATCCTCGCTGCTCACACTTGAATGCAGTTCTATTAATACTCAATTCTGTGCAGTACATGACAATATCTGTCCAAGCCATGGGTGCACAAAGCTGTGATGCAACTTATTCTAGCTTGATTTGAAGGATAATAATAGGTTACAAGGCATTATATTCTCTCCAGCTCAGACAGTAACTTTTTGTCACGGTACGGTTTGGCCCCCCAAAGTTCGTGGCCAGGGTCTATGGAAGTCCATGGACGTTGGCTAAATATTGGATGCAACTAGACATCCATTTTTCTCTTTAAAAGCCCGGGTCGGTTCCGATTCAATTCAATCGATGATCGGCACGGTTCCCGGATCTGTTCCCCGAGTGAATGGGAGGCTTTTTCGAGGCTTGGTGACTTGCTCGAGAGAAACTTTGATCTGAAGACAGCAAGCGCCGGCAAAGATGAGAGGAGAAACCGCTTTCGAGAATCTATTGTGTGCTGGAAGGGGGAACCTTTGCAGGAAATATGGGCTAGTCTCAAGCTGAAGTGGACTGGCCTGGGGGTTGTAGAAATATTGCTAAAGGCCTGACTTTTAAGCGAAGTGCTGATGAGATTTCACATGAAATACATCCATTTTATTCCCAACTTCTAAGTGCCATTAATATAACCATGCTGCAGCCACTTCAACTGCCTCTGTAGACTAATGACCGGTTACTGGTTCGGGACTAGCCACAGGTGTCACCAATCACCCAGTCTTAAACATCAATGGGGCCATCAGCCATTCAAAAACGTATATTCAGCCAGTATCTAAGAGGTTTGGATCCGAGAATTTTTGCTTTGACGGGTCATCCATGAAGGATTCATTGCTGGAGCACGGCAATCGCCACACCGTTCATCGAGTCTTTGTTTCACTGTTAGAGGTAGGTAGATTACCTGAATTCTATCGCGACAACGCTCGGGGGGCAGCGTTTGTGAGTCGTTTCATAGTTGGTACACCATGCCCGGACGTATAGCGGACATGGCCGCATCGGTATTCCACTTGAGTATAGTCACACATAATCGTGAGAAGCTGAGTAAGATGGAATTTGGGGAGAATAAAGCGAGGCGGACACGCGTAGGCATGGGATCGGATGTCCGTTCGATCTCACCAGTTGAGAAATTGAGGTTCTTTCAGCCAGCTCGAATCCAGCTCCGGTGCAAGGGCTTTAGCGAGAAACTATTTGTGAATCCGCAGCGATGAATCCATGTGAGACCAAAACAACGCCACCAACTCGGCGTGAATGTCCCCACACCTTGTAGAAAAACCAGGAGCAGCCCTCTCGAGTGGATTCTTATCCGCTGCTGCATGCAAGCCGCTGCGAACACAATATGTACATTTGCCTCCTTAAATCTCCTGTGCTTCCTGAAGCTGTACTGTACAAACATTACAGCAAACCCCCACCCTCCCAAGAAAGTCGGAACCCACACACCCCAAATTCAGCGGCCCACACTCCTGTGCATAGGTCAAGAACCTGGTGGAACCACGCACCGCGCCGCAGATTTAGACTAATCCCCAACTTGGGCTCGTGAACGCGCTCGTAGTCCACCATTTGCAGAACTAACTCAATCTTATCCACATCGTGTACGAACTTGCTTTCCAGAGTCTCGCCGTCCTCGTATTCGCGCCAGATATCATTGATTTCCTTGCCCGTGATCCCACCATTGACTTTTCCAAGTAAGCTCTTCGTAAGGTAATCTATAGTTGTTTCTTCCCGTCGGGTCTTTTCATGCTTTGTGACTTCATCCATCGGTGTGATATCTCCAACAAGCGCCTCAGCTATATCGTGTACGAGGGTCATCTTCATGCAGTGTGGGATATTGATTTTCGAGGATAAAGAGTGAGTTGCAAACATGACAATGATCGACATGCAATACATATGGTCAGAGATCGACTTGCCGCTGCGAAGTTGTCAGTTTTGAAGAAGATGGAAGACGAAGGACGTACTGAAGAATGCCAGGTCGTCGCTAGCCTTCTGTCACGACCTAGGAACATGTGATCAGTCACGTGGGGGGCCGAGGGGTCGAAGGAACGAGGTAAGCTCGTCGGCCTGTCGATATCTCGGTCCCCACTACCACNACCTATATAGCCATATAGTTTTCCTATGTTANAGCGTNTGCTCAACTCATATTCTAATATCATCACTTNATTAGGATAACGCTCTACCAGAACCTGCTTGACGCTTCTAAGGTTAAGTAAACCCCGTTCACGTGACATCGAGATCTCACGTGATAACAGAACGTTACACGATGCTCTTTTGACCAGATATCCGCTATATGCTAGGAAACCGCCTCACCCCCGAGGACTATGGTGTCTAAATTTGGAAAATCCTCTGGATGACAGGTGGATAGAAAGGAAGGCGTCATCATAACTGCATTTGCCGTCCGGAGGTGGGTAAATATATTGCTAGGGTGTTTTAGGAGGAGTGTTCCTCCGTAACATAAGGTTCCAAAGATTTCCGCAGCGCAGGCATCAAAGCCAACCGAGAACATCTGAGCGATCCTTCGGCCAGGCCCCGCGAATAGTCGTGCCGGGGCATATGAGATATAGGATAAGAGGCCAAGGTTGGTGGCAAGGACGCCTTTTGGTGTGCCAGTTGTTCCCGAGGTAAAAATAAGGTAAACAGGATCGTTCAGTGAGATAGAGTCTGGAATTGGGTCTATTGCGGAACTTGAGAATTTCAAAATGCGCTCAGTAATCACCAGGTCGCAACCACATGGTCTTTGCAGAAGGTTGGCCAGCTCCTCTGTTGGAACAATAAGGGTAATAGAACCGCTTAATGAAATCATTCGCTCTGCTCTTTCCTTTGGCAGATTTACGTCGATCGGGCAGTATATCGCACCTGTTTTGATTACTGCAAGAATGCTAATAATCCAGTTCAGACTACCATCAGCAAGTATAGCTACCGTCTTCCCAGGACAAACCGCTGGTAGTAACTTCCATGCAAGAACAGTTGCAAAATCACCAAGTTCTTGATATGTAATCTGCTTTGAAATGGACTCCAGAGCGACTAATTTTCCATATTTTTTCACCGCTAGCTCAAAAGCTGTCTTGACCCTGAGGTGATCACTGTATAGTGCTGCTGGCTTCTGATTCTTTTGAACCATAACACCGACCTCAGAAGGATTAAACCACCAATCTCTAGCAACTGTTATAGGAGTAGTGCCCTCTTTGAAGTCCAGCAGCGCCTTGCAGATAGTCTTGAAATGGCTAAGCGCCCGTGTAGTGAGAGATAAATTCACCGCAGAAGGCCGATACAACAGCCGATATCTGAAGCTTTCGTCGCACTTCTCAACAAGTAAAGTCCAAGCGAACTCGGAAATTTGGGTCTGTTTCACATGCCATTGTCCAGGAATTGACTTGCAGGACCATTGAGGTTCTTCGAGGTCATATTGCAATGCCACTAGGGTATCGTACATGGGTCGTCCATTTCCAAGGATACTTTCTAATGCAAATCGACTCGCGCTCCACTGCATATCGCTAATTTGATTTGTCTGTGATTGTATATTCTGTAACCAAGTTGCTCTCGACTCGTGGCCTCCTAAAGCTTGAACCGGAAAGGAGCAGACGTTTATCATTGGTCCCACAACACGATCCGCTCCAATCATAGGGATATTACGGCCAGAAAAGACAGCTCCAAAACAAGCTGTGCTGGCACCGGTATATCCCATCATCAGAAGTGCCCAAGCCCCGTAGAATATAGCGCTCGGAGATACTTCAGCAGTCCGGCATAGGCCTTGGACATAGGTAAGCGACAATTCTGAATCAATGCAAGCTTCGCACTTAGCATCAAATATTTTTGGGTCTTCGCTGGTCTTCGGGAGCGCAAGTGGCTTTGTTTCCAACTGTCTCTCAATAACTCTTTTCCAGAAGTTCTCATGTTCGAGGTCTGAATTGTCACTCAAGCTTCTTTGCAGTTTGGCGGCTTCGAAGAACTGAGGGGCTTCCGAGAGGGTTTGCCCGTCAAGTATTGCTTGAAGATGTTCAAGTATCACCTTCATGGAGAATCCATCGATGCGAGAATGATGGATAGTCCAGATGAGTCGAGAATTGTGGTCCTCAGAAATGAGCAATCGGAAAAGTGTCTTAGGCTCTGGTGATTTAGCGAGTTTGATGGACGTAATTATATCATTCATCTGTGCCTGACTTTGCGTGAACCATTTCTCCTTCGGTATTGCAATGCTCTTCCAATCAAGCTGAGGGCTATCATTTCGCTGCAAGGTGCCTTTTTCCATGTCAAAAGATGCTGAAAGAATATTGTGGTGTTGGAACAACATTTTCCAGGCACGCTTGAAGTCTTTATGCTGGGAACTCGATAGGGTGACTGGTAACTCTATTTCGACTATTAAGTAATTTTGAAAAGGAGTGCTTGGCAATGTACTTAGCAACTTCTCTTGTATTGGGGTGATAGGTGACAGAGGAGTCGTTTCTGTAAAAGCTGTGTGCGAGTTGGAAAACGTATCGGGTGTTAACAATGTGCTGAGATTCCGAAGTGTATTGTGGCCTAGAAGGTCGGATATAGATATCGACAGACTGTAGGATCGTAGCCTAGAGAGAACCTGAATTGCAGTCAAGGAATTCCCCCCTAGTGTCCAGAAAGACTCGTCTTCGCTGAACGAATCTGTATCCAGGCCTAAACTCCATGCAATTGCTGACTTGAGGATGGAAATATTGGTAAGTGGGTGGGAAACTGTTTCCGATTTAAATTTTACAAGTTTTAGAATTTTGTCTTGCAAAGCTCGGATGTTGATTTTCCCATTTGGTGTAAGTGGAAAGTTGTCCAAGCAATAAATTTGATCCGGAACTAAGAAGGAGTCGAACTCTGCTAACATCCCCAGCCTTATTTCCTGTGCTTGACAATCAGAGGGAGTGACGAAGGCAATAAGTTTGCCATCGTAGTGTATTGCAACGGCTGCATGTACTTTGTCTTGAGAGCAGATAGCCGGAATTATTTCTGTTTCGATATTAACCAGAAAACCACGGTTCTTTATCAGGCTATCTCCACGACCCAGAAATATAAGCTCTCCTCCTTGTCTTCTAGCGTAGTCCCCTGTTCGATAAAAGCGAGTCCCCTCATAGTGAACAAACTTGGAGGTGGTCAAAGCATCATCGTTAAGATACCCAACTGCAAGTCCAGGGCCAGAGATCCAAATTTCTCCTTCATCATAGCATTCAAGAAGATCATTAACCAATAAAACCTGACTGTTTGTCATTGGATGTCCTAGTGTAATTGGGGAGCCTGGAACCAACTCCGTAATTAAAGAGGTGATTGTTGATTCTGTTGGCCCATAGCAGTTGAATATTTTTCTGTTCGGGCGAAACCAAGATGAAATGAGAACCGTACTGGGCGCTTCTCCTCCTAGAAATATAGAACGCAAGTTGTCGTACCTCTCAGGGTGGCTGATTGAACGGAGCATCGAGGGTGTGCATGGCAATATTGTAACGTCTTTGAGGAGTAACTCTAATCTCTCTGAGTCTGAAATAACTAAAGTTGCTCCATTGTAAAGTGTCGAGAAGATAACACCAGTGCAAGCTGGGCAAGGTTAGATTCAGCAGATAAAAGGACCTGGGTGTCATACCATCAAAAGCGGGAGAAAATATCAACAATACTCTGTCAGAAGGCCTTGCACCGAGATTGAAGGGAGTTTTGCTTTTGCCTTGTTGAACGTAGTAGAGTAGCGCGCGATGAGGTATCATAACACCTTTTGGGCTAGAGGTCGTTCCCGATGTGAAAATAATATAAACGAGGTCCTCGGGCTGAACTCTTGGAAAGGGGTTGCTAGGAAGTAAATTGTCCGTTTGAAATTCACGTTCAGTCTTCTCTAATTCATCATAAGAGAGGATTGAGCAGTCATCAAGATTATAGGGTTTAGTTGACAAGACTAGAGCAGCTTGTACACTTCCAATGACGTGCGAGATTCGGCTGCTACTCAAACTGTCCACGTCAAGGGGAACGTAACAAGCACCGACTTTCAAGATAGCGTAAAAGAGGAGAACCATCTCAAGGCATCGCGTTGTTAATACCACCACTCTATCTCCTCTTCCTATCCCCTTGAGTTGCAGCGCGAGTGCCAGGCTTGAGCCTTTGGATTGAAGTTGTCTGTAGGTAAGACTCCTACTTCCGCAAGTTGCGGCGACTGCGTGTGGTTGTAATTCAGCATAGCTAGAGATTAACCCCGCCAAAGAGAGTTCATCTCCTTCAGAGTAGTCACTGTCGCGATCACGATGGTCTCCCATGATGTTTGATCATGTGATTTGAATGGTCCAAGATAAGCTTGTACGGGTACGAAGCACACTTTCTAAATACAGTATTAAATGCAGCAAGGAATCGGAATGTCCTGGAGCCGTGTATATAAGGCAGGCATGATATGAAAGATGACCACCCAGTTTAGCTGTAGTTTCTGCGGGCCGGACATTGCCCACCAAATGTTGGTATGGCCTTCACCGCATCGGCGAGTAAGTCACGGATCTGGGATCTCATGTCGCTTACCTGTTGTGTTACCACACAATATTAAAGTCACAAATAATAGGTCCTCGGCGACTAAATCTCGGCCACTTTAATCAAATCTCACATCATACCCAACATACCTTTGCTCCGGAAAACCGAACCGAAATTGATTGGCAGTTACA
This sequence comes from Cudoniella acicularis, assembly GCA_013054445.1. Taxonomy (NCBI): domain Eukaryota; kingdom Fungi; phylum Ascomycota; class Leotiomycetes; order Helotiales; family Helotiaceae; genus Cudoniella; species Cudoniella acicularis. The sequence goes on from JAAMPI010000058.1 coordinate 60,017, forward strand.
GTGAGACATGGACTGGTTGTCAATCCAGCAAGAGCTGAAACGCTACTTACCGCAGGAAATGAGGCAGTGAATTGGGCATTGAAGGCTACTCTGAAAGTCAAAATGTACCCGTGTCGATGTGGGGTATGTTCTACTCCGCAGAGCTTAGTTAGATGTCCCGGCAAAATTAACACTCACAAAAAGGTGTTTCTATGCATTAATTATACTAACAACAATACTTACAATAACACTAAAACAAAGCTTATTTAATATTCAAAGGGTCATTAGATAATATTAGCATACAAGAAACTTTTTATATAACTTACATTAAAATTAGGTATTCATTTATTATAGTTCTAATATGCCGAGTGAGGCTCACCTGGTGATCTATGTATGATCCAGGTACCGGTAGATATTGTGCATGTTCTATTGGTCCGAGCTTTTCACATGGGGAAGGCGGGGTTGGATGGGAGATATCTATCTTATTTGTTTTCAACATCCGTTTCGTTTGCGCGTACCTTCCACTCACTTTCACAACTCCATCTTCCCTCTAGACCAATCACGACCAAAAGTGCAACATGTCATCCACAGAAGATTCCACAGTTGACGTGATTATTATCGGTGGAGGCCCCGCAGGTCTCTCAGCAGCTTTATGCCTTTCCCGTGCTCGTTATAAGACGGCCATTTTCGACTCTGGCGTCTATCGCAACGCGGCGGCACCACACATGCATATGGTTCCAACGTGGGATCATGGCGACCCAAAGAAATATCGAGCGACAGCTAGAGCTGAGCTTTCCGATCGCTACGGCGAAGTTGTGACTTTTGTTGATTTGGCCGTCACATCTGTCAAAAAGGAGGAGGCAGGCACGTTCTATGCAGTCGATTCATCAGGCCAATCATGGAGGGGAAGGAAATTGATTCTTGCAACTGGCGTGAAGGATATTTTTCCAGACATCCCCGGGTATGAAGAGTGTTGGATTAAAGGAATGTAAGTATTGTTAGTTTCTATGTTGCGAAATTTGAGTCTCAAGTGAACAAATTCGCTAATAGTGGTTCGGCAGCTTTCACTGCCTCTTCTGCCATGGGTACGAAGATGCTGGCGTGAAATCGATTGGTGTTCTTGCTGTTGATCTCATGGCGCAAGTCCCCCAAATCACCAACGGTCTCGTCCGCAACGCCCTCCGATTTTCCGATGACGTAACTATCTACACAAATGGCGCCGAGTCCATTGCAACCACTATGTTGGAATTGGTTTCGACTGCGGACGCCCCGCAGGGTGTTAAGATGGACTCGCGCCCAATTGCTCGACTGACCAAAGAGGATACGGCTGCCGAGGTTACAATTGAGTTCAAGGACGGCAGCAGGATTACACATGGTTTCTTAGTTCATGGCCCCCGGAATGAAATGGAGCTCGATTTCGCGAAGGACTTGAAATTGGAGAGAATGCCGTCAGGAGGAGAAGTGAAAGTTCTTCCACCGTTCAATGAGACCACTGAGCCAGGCTGTTTCGCAGCTGGAGACATCGGCTCAGTTGGCAAGATTGTCATTGCTGGCGTTGCTTTCGGTACATATGCTGCTATGGGAGTTGTGAAACAATTGCAAGGCTATTGAGTCGGAGGCACTCGGTGCTACAGGCTATAGGGTTTATGGTAGAGCAGTGGCTTGCCCATCTTAGAAACCAAAATGCAGAATCAGTACACACCTAGTTTTCAGTCTCCCGGTAACCTCCTTCCTTTTTGTTTTAGGGCGCCTTGTCTATTTAAACGGACTTACTCTCAGATCTCTGGATATTTATTTCTGTTCATAACCATCTTACTCAATCTAGTGAATTTAAATCTCGATGCACTCGAATCTGCTTGATTTCTAAATTTTTGATACCATCTTTGCTTTTCAAAATAATCCAATCAGGCCTAGGCTGGAGTGGCTTGCCTGCAAGGCCCAAGATAGAACATCATCCAATAAAATTTAACCCCTGCAGCGTCTAAGTCAAGTTCCCTCCTGGACCCCGTCTTTCGGCTTGTGCCCTCTGCCGGGGAGTAACCGTCACCGGTAACTTTCTTCGCGGAACTCATTCAAGAACCAAGGGTCAGTCATCAATCTTTCATGCCTATCTGACTTTTACTAAAGGGTCTTAATAAGATAGCAAATCATCCATGTGCCGTTTTGATTTTTGCATATTCCGCAACAGGACGTCAATCCAATTTACCAAAATCATGGACTTCGCATCTGAACTCCGCTGGGTGTCCTCAAATCCCGCAACTTCATTGGCAGCAGGATTGATTATTATCTTCATAGTGGGAACACTTTTGGCTCCATCTTCGCGTTACAACAAGAACAAGATTATTCGCATGAACAAAACTCGACTTCAAACATGGTTACAATGGGAATCTCCACCATACCTTTCACTTGGAAAATATGTGCAAGATGGATACTCGCAGGTGCGAGACCTCCTTTCGTTCATACTGATAGATATCCAAGAGCCTGATAATGACAATTACACTAGGTGAATAAGGCAAAAGGAAAGCCTTTCGTCATTCCGGTGTGTGGATTGGAAACGACAATTCTGCCAGCGAAGTACCTCCCCTTGTTGAAGCAAGAAGATAGAGCGGAGCTCAGTCTTTGTCGTGGTTTTGAAGATGTACGACGATTTTTGACTTCCATTTCCGAGCTCGCAGAATTTAATTTGTGGTAGATGTTTAATATGACTATTACAAGCGGAGAGGATGGAAGGCATGACCATGTCGAAATTGATGTAGTAGCAAAGTATATTAATCCCAGACTGAGTGAGTAATTCGGAAAGAGGAAATGTGAGGGGGAAGCTGATGAAATCATTAGGTGCATTTCTTCCTCACCAGGTCGACCAAGCCAATTATTCATTCTCAGCAACTCTTGGAGACACCAAAGGTCATTACACATTGACAATAGCACTTGCATGTATAGACTAACAAACTTCAAGGGTGGAAAGCATTCAGCACCTATGAGCTCTGCTCGGGTCTCGTTTACCGACACACAGCTCGCGTTCTTGTTGGCAAAGAGCTCGCCCAAAACACTGCCTATATTGATTCTATTCTGAAGTACACCGAATCCTTTCTGATGTCTGGTTTCATGTGGCCAGTTCGCCCCCCTGCAGACTGGACTCTCATCCGTAAATGGTGGTATTATATTGGAACATGGGGTCTCCGCCGCGACATTAATCGTTCATTTAAATTCCTACTCCCACTTATCAACTCTCGTATGGAAGAACTTGAAGAATTAGGCGGACAGCCACAAGAAAAACATATGGATCTAGTTCAAGGACTGGTGGAGATGCACATCCCGGACGCAAGTGAAGCGAGGCCGATTCGACACGCACATAGAATATTGCACCTCACGTTTGCTGCAAGCGCGGTCAGTAGTGCGTTGCTTTTGCACACAATTCACCAAACACTTAGAACTCCCGAGTTTTTGCCTGAGTTACGAGCGGAGATTAAGATGGCACTTGAGCAGAATGGAGGCTGGACAGAAAAAGCCCTTCTAAACATGTACTTTTTGGAAAGTTATATCAGGGAGATGCTGAGATTATGCCCTCCCAGCGTGTGTAAGTTCGACCAGTTTCATTTCCCAAGACATGATGCCTGAAATCCATTGTATTAACTACAATACAGTTACCGGCCAACGCACAATTCTCTCCCGTTCATACACTTTTGATGATGACCTTAAGCTTCCCGCACAAACTCGCATTGCCTTTCCCGTTCTGCAGATCCATACAGATGCGGACAACTACGAGGATCCCCTGAAATTTAACCCCTACCGCTTCATGGGTTCTGCACTAGGAGCTGGAGACAACAAAGCCGCCTTCCGTATTAACAACAAGTACCTCTCGTACGTTTCGTCCCTCTTCTTCCTAAGCAAAGTTCCTATCCTTATTAACTGCCTGCTACCCATGATTTCCTTCTAATAGTGAAAATTAGGTTTGGTTATGGCAAACAAGCCTGCCCCGGCCGGTTCCTCGCTATCCGTCAGGTAAAACTTCTCCTCGCAAAGTTGTTTTTGGAATATGAGTTCCAGTGGGCTGGAGGCCCAGATAAAGGACCCGAACGTTTGAATGGGAATATTGTTGAAGGGCAGATCTTCCCAGATTTGACGACGAGGGTCGAATTGAGGAGAAGAGAGAAGATCTAAATTACAGCTTCTGGATGGGCGGATGCACGGAGGAATTAAGTCGTTTAGGGGAGCCGATGCTAGCCGAATTTATATTCATATGTTGGTCAGAAACCCTTAAAACCTACAGTCTCCAAGAGTCTAGCCTACCTTTAGCTAATCTTGATCGACTCCTTTACATTTCTTTTTTCTTGCTCTCCTTTCTTTTTCTTTTTCTTTTTTTGGGAAAATCGGTATTCGGTAAGAATAGGGGTATGGTAGTTCCTCGAATACAGTAACGACAGCGCTCCCCTTTCTAAACCAACCTCCATGCCTCTTGTCTTTTGTTTCACAACAAATTATTAGGTAACTCCTAAATTTGTTCATAGTCTAATTGCCGAAACTTGATGTCAAAAAGGCAAAAACGCACCAAAGATTGTAACCCCAGAACTCTTGTAAATTTCATTATTGTTACCCTTGCACCGAGGGCCTGGTTTCGCAAGCCTTCATTGGATTTTCTATCCTAGGTTTGCATATCAATAGCGAATCCATGATTACCCCTCCATCAACTACCATGCAGCTCCCCTGGAGGCCCCAAACTTAGGTTTCGCTTAGCGAGCCCTCTCCTTTTACGATCAAGTGTCAACGGGCTTCGGTATGAATCGGTTTTATCCGAGCTTACTCGCCGATCAACGACCATCCATCTTCACTGTAGTTAACTCACCGACATGCATGCGCCCAGCCAGACAGCCACAATACCGCTGCGCCTCAGCACGAGTTGTGCCGCATCAAGACGTCCTGAGGTTGTACAACTCGATCCTTCTGGTGCTGACTGTCAGCGAGTCGAGTAGCGAGCAAAATAGTAAGCTAACGTGCTTCTAAATTCTGGAAACTGCACTGTCGCGTGCATTTTCAGAGTTTCTTATTCATTGAGACTGTCAGGTTTCCTATGATCCCTGTTGCATCAAATAGTTTACGCAGGATCGGGACCTGCCCTTCTTTGCGTCACACCCACCCTCCATTACATCTGCAGCACTGCCACGTGTGGAGAGAAGGCATTCCACGTTTTTTTATAACACACCTATCATTCTTTCTCCTGGGGTCAAATCTCCAACAGGCATCACTGCTTCTGTGAACTTATTCAACTTTTGTAAATAAATCTGGGGGAATTTAGTTCTTGCCAGAACTCACTGCCTGACACTCCTTTACGCATTCTGCGCTGCAATTGTCAATATGTCTGCACCGATGATGATGTTGCCAGTTCCACCTGATGGAGATGTCTCTAGGGGACCAGCTTTGTTGGGCGTTATATGGACCATGGTTGCTATTGACATTGTTGTGGTCGCTCTCCGTCTGTGGGTGCGATTCGCGAAGCGTTCTGTTGGAGCGGATGATTATCTGATGCTTTTAGCTTGCGTAAGTGCAAATTTGGAGTTCTCATACCTGAACAATCCTTGCTAATCGTCTGGCCTGTAGATCTTTTTCATTGCAACAGTCGCTGTCGAGACGATGATTGTACATTACGGCCTTGGGAAACACATGTACTACGTGCCGCCACAAAACGGTGTTCCCTTCCTGAAATGGGTTTTTATCCTTCAGTCTTTTACCTTTTTCACTCTCGCCTTTGCCAAAGCCTCGATCGCCATCCTGATCATGCGACTTATGGGCGTTGAGGGCCGCTGGCTAAAAAGATTGTTATGGGTGAATATCGTGTTCTTCTTTATTTGCGCGATATTGAGCACCGTCTTTGATCTCGTCTCATGCACACCTATACAAGCGCAATGGGATCACACGATACAGGATGCAAAGTGTTGGCCTCTATCGGTGAACGCAGACTGGGCTATATTCATTTCTTGTATGGAAACTCTTCTGATTGGAATAATGATATCGAGCTAATTGAAACATTAGCTTATAGCTCATTCTTGGATTTCCTCCTTGCCCTTGTTCCAATTTCCATAATCTGGAAACTGAAGTTGGATACGAAAAAGAAAATTGCCATCAGCGTTTTGCTCGGACTTGGGATGCTGTCAGTTCTCCTATCCAAGCTCTAATTTAACATGATCACTTTAGCTAAAGGGGAGTAGCTCCGGTGTTGCAGCCGCGGTGAAGACTTCTGAGTCACAAAGACTCGGTTCCCAAGTTGATTTTACTTGGGAGGCGTGGTCACTCTATGCTTGGTCTACGTAAGCTTTATCTGCCCCCTTTCCATCCATCTTCTCTTATCTAACCTACCGTTTACAGTGCCGAGTACTTCCTCAACATTCTATGCGGCACCGTCCCAACACTTAAGCCCCTCTACGAATGCATCGTGAACGGAAAACCTATGAGACCATCCGAAGGTAGAGGTGGACGCTCTATATTCTATGGTTCCTCGATGCGGTCAGACCGTTTCCGTTTGGGCAACTTCTCGAAGGATTCCAACAGCAAGAAGAGTGGAAGTGCTCAAAACATCTCTGAGGGAACGACTACTTGGAGTACTAAGGATTCGAATAACAAGAACATTGTAGTGGAGCAGAGTTACGACATCGAGAGCGCCAGCAAAAATAGCCAGGAGCCGATCAGGGTGCCAGATGGGCTCGTAGAGACGCCTTATGGAAGACATTGATGCGGGAATTGAAATGTGGTGATTTGGCGGAAATTGATGGAATTCGGGGTGGAAGGTTATATAGCTAAAACGGACGTGCGGATTTCGTTCAAATTGCCGCGATTTGTCATAACAAATGTACTCATAACTTGCTTTCGAATTGAAATGTACAAATTCGATGTTCGTTGTTCGCCGTTTTCGAATTCTTATTACCTCAACATCCTTTCCTTTCCTCTCCTTTCCTTCCTGAGACCTACCTAAAGGCTCATTTTACGGCAAATGCTCGAAATGGAATAAAGCATAGCCTTTCAATCAGTGCTCTCAACGAATGGATAACCACTAAACTTCAACACTCCCATCCATCTAATTCATTTCGTAGTCCAATCCAATCCAATAATTCTATGGATATCGATGGGTGATGGATCTAGCTTAGTTACCAAGATTTTGGAAGCTTATCCGGATAATATCAAAGCCTACGTACTTACCATACTTTGAACTTCCAATTCTAAAACACAGTAAAATAGAATATTTGTCATGCAGGGGATGTTGTTGTGGCTTCTGCACTGATATGTCATACAGCGTGTCCTATTAGGCCGCTACGTATACGACCGGCTATATGCATCCAATCGCTTCCACCTTCTCTGATGTCCGGTCCTCGGCAAGGCGACTCGGCGACTATTATTCTCATGAATCCTTCAAGCTACCCTGCGAGCGCCCTCGTTATACAGATTCGCTTCTACCTGCACTATTTCGGAATGCAATAACAGTTTTCCCACCTAGTGACATCATAGATGCAAACAGTTCGAATCGCACTCCCCGAGGCTCGGATCTCTGAAACCCCCAGATCTACGGGTGCTTGTCAATTCCAAGTGCAGGTCTTCAAAGCAAGGGAGTGTGGGATCGTAACGCAGGGTGCTCAAGGAAAGAAGAACGAAGAGGGGAACATGGATCAAGATGAGGCTTCGAGGGAGGCAATAGAAATTCTTGGCCTAACACCGCTCATCGGTAGGCACAATCCTTCAAGTTTCAGCCCCCCTTTATTCCTTACCCCCTTTCATTTGTCCATATGACAGCTATGATATTCCCATCTAAGCATGAAGCTAATATGCAGGGATGAAAAGATGGACACAACGACTTCCCACATCTCATCCGCGGCTTCTATGATAACAAAATACAGAATTCGAGGTTTGATGAGGAGAGTAGTTTGGTAGGGCATGTCGATTTGAAGAGGCTAAGGGAAGGGAGGAGTGGTGGTGTGTTTTTAAGTGCATATGTGGACTGGTATGTGTGTTTCGTCCCGTGCTCTATCCAGCTGGGTCTCTTGATAACATGGATTTTCATAAAGCCCACTGCAAAATAAACAAAACGACTTTCGAGATGAAATCCACTTGGAAACTATCCATGATACGCTGCAGCAAATCGACTTGATTCACCGGTTGATCGACAAGAATAGTTCCACTCTCGCACTTGCGTCAAATTCATCAGACATTATGCGGATATTTGAGACAGAAAACAAGATAGCCTGTCTCATAGGAGTTGAAGGATTACACCAAATCGGGAATAGCGCTAGCATTCTAAGGATGTACCACCGTCTTGGGGTTCGATATGTGACCCTGACGCATAATGCAAATAACATGTATGCAGATAGTGCGGTAAGTGAGCAGAAGCTTGGAGAATAGGATTGAGGGTGTCATGACTAAAACGTGTGAGTTCGATAGACAGTGCCGGGTTTCCACGGGGGACTGTCGGACGCAGGACGAGAGATGGTAAGAGAGATGAACAGGATTGGAATGTAAGTATTTGACTTGGCCTTGGATGAATCTAAAATCCAAAAACTTCTAATGCTGCGAAAGGACGATAGACCTGTCGCACACTAGCGCGCAGACAGCTGAGCAAGTTCTTGATTTATCTAGTGCCCCTGTTGCCTTCACGCATTCTTCTACGTAGGTTAATCGCTCTAGATTGGAAAATATCCCACTTACACCGATTTAGCGACGCCGCTTGTCCTAACCCTAGAAATGTAACCGATGTATGTTTGGATAAACTCCAAAAGAATAACGGAATTATCATGATAAGTTTTATCCCTGGCCTTACACATTCCAAGCCCGAAGAAGCCTCAATCCAACATGTTGTCGACCATATCCTTTACGTTGCCTCGCGCATTGGCTTCGACCACATTGGTATTGGCACTGACTTTGACGGAATGGAAAAGGGCGTCCAGGGTTTAGAGGACGTCTCAAAGTTTCCTGATCTGGTGGCGCTGTTGTTGGAGAAGGGAGTGGAAAAGGACAATGTACAGAAGATTGTAGGACTGAATGTGATACGGGTGTTGAAGGATGTAGAGAATTTTGCTTTACAAGAAAGAAACAAGAATGTTGCCGGAGAAAGTGAGGCGCTGCCTCTATTAGAGGATGACATAAAGCAGTTGTGGAATGATGGGATTCGTTCGTACGTTAGGCAGGTTTACCCAGACCGAGGTTGAATTAACTAAAGAATGAATCACAACCCATCTCCTCGCCCAAACAAGTGGGCGTGAATGTAATCGTGGTAAACCCACATTGTCGATATTAAAAAGTCGAAAATTATCAAAAAACCAAGGAGCAACAAGACCGTCCTCGTTCCTGAATCGTACAATGCCCCTTTGAACGCCGATTTGCACTTGAAGCCAGAATAAGAGAAAAATTCTCTTTCCAAGGTCATATCTAAAGGAATCTTGGGGCTCTTGAAATATAGGATGTGCCGCCAGTGTCGCTTGGTATTCAGGGGGTAGATCGTTGGCGGCCGCGCCGGAAATCAACAGCCCCTATTCAAAGTCAGCCTTACCGCAACAGCCAATGAGTACCCACAAGGATATGCATTTAAATTCGAAGGCACCGTTATCTCTGGAGTTTTACTACTTACGAAATAACGGGCGGAAGGAAGGCGCAGCGATCGCTCCGGGCGTCTTGCAATCAGAGTGCGCACGGTCAAATTCTCCTCTGTTGGATCGAGCTGAATACCAGCACCTTGGACGCCCGATTTCAAGCCTCCAATGACCACAGCTCTTACTTCTTGGACCTTGTAAGCCACACCCGCCCCCTCAGTGGCAATTATCTTGCAAAAGTCAGCTGTTGTGACAAGGTACGCGACGCCACAAGCAGCCATCTCGGCACCTGAGCCATAAATCTGTCCTGGGTGAGCACTTCGGCGGCGTAGACTTGCAAGTGCTGGCTCGGCATAAGGAACGCCTCGGACGTCGAAAACGAGCGAAAAGTCCGGTAGCGTAGCTCGTTTATGCGCTAAAGGTTTGACTTCTCGCTTTCCGGTCAGGATTGCCGTTGACATGTTGGCGCCGTAAGCAAAATACCATATGTTGGGGCCAGATTGAGAAGTCAATTCCGATGAAGGTGGGATTTCAGCTGTTGGGGTCATGGTTCTCCCTATTGGACTACTTCTCTCGTACACGGCGTAATTTTTCCTAGCTTGCAATGTAGAAAGTAATTGAAGGTGTGGCTGCTTGGGCAGTGCAAAATGGGTGAGCGGTAGGAGTCAAGAGCAACGATTTGGAATTCCGTCAACAGATTTGGTTGAGTTTTTATAAAATAATTTGAAAAAGTTGAAGTTGGATTCGACAAATCCGGTTTTTTGTATAATGTAAACAACTTACAAGAGCAGAATGCGTTCGGTAGAAGAGGAGAAATGGGACGAACACCGCAATCATCCGAAGCCGAGCGGTGCGGGGTTTATAATGTTTCCCCAAATTGCATGGATCTTGCAGCCGATGGATCCCAAGTACTGCGAGCTCCCTTGGTTCTGGGGTGTTTTATATTAACATTCTAACTAAAAGTAGCACCGGCAAAATACTTCAGTTGCTTAGTGCATACCGAACATGCAGTGTCGCCAAATTTTCTAGACTACAAAGCTGGAGCCTGGTAAGGCGTGGCTTGATTGCTTGGTATTTAATAAGATAGGCAAGGAGCTTGCCCGATTCTCACTTGCATATGTATGTAAGAGGAGTAATGGTTACACAAGCCAGCGAAGTGTCAGGGGTAGCATGCATAGAACCCACCAATGGATATGTGATTCCTCAGGCGAGAGCAAGCCCTGTCCCGCTGATCAAATGTTCAGATGCGTTCCTAAGAATAATTAAGCCGGGAAAGGATTCTGATTTCAAGTGACTACTGTAATTTTGGTTGATGTCTCATCTTCATCATAGAACAGGAGCCGCACACAGCCTCGCATCACTAAACTTCACCATCGTATAAAGCATTGCCAAGTCACTATCGATTCCAGTCAACGAAAGATCCAAATTTTACGTAGGGTCATCTTGTCAAACGTCATGAACGAAGCCGAATCTAGCAACAAGACCCAGAAGAGAAGAGCAGCATGTGATCAGTGCCACGCTGCCAAAGTTAAATGCCCAGGGAGAGTCACTCCATGTGAGCGATGCGCCCAAAATTCTTTGCCTTGCCACTATTCCTTTGCTGCACGAATGGGCAAGCCTCCGGGGAGTAAAAACCAAAAGACGTTAGAACGGATGCAGGCGGCTGCTCAAAGCCGTGCAGCGCAAAATACCGGTAGTAATTTGCAGCATGAGAGCATACATGTGCAAACTCCAATATCAAACGAAAGTGGGAGGCCACCGATTCGCCAACCAATACAGCCAGAGGAAAATCGCGACTTATCTTCCCCTGCGAGGGAAATATCGGAATTCTCTACGATGGACATGGAGAGCATTCTTACGAATGAGAACACGATTGGAAATGCCCTGGATCTGGACTTCGATATCTCGGATAGTCTGAATAGTGCTTCGGGAATGACCCCTGGCGTATACAACTACCCTAGTAATATATCTACCGATGCATGGAATGTATGTTTCCCCCGCACAGTGGATGTAACTTGTTTAATAACAATTTGGGCATTAGTTTTCAACGATGTCAGGCAATGGGGAACCTAATTTCAATTTCTCCGGTAAATGCTTCCTAAAAAACGAAATATTATGAGCTAAATTGAAAACAGATAACCCTTTTTTGGAATCCTCTTCTTCGTCTCTGCTAGGAAGATCACAACGGCCTGTGTCTCTGAGCACTATTGTAGCAAACCTTGATCGAACGAGGGAAACTGACATGGATATTGACGCAAATTTCGACAACGAGCACGTATTGTTTCCCCCCCCGGCCATTAAACACGCCATCGAGCAGCTCAGCAGCCAGCAGAAGCACAAGCAGTCACAACCGTTCCTCGCACTCACGTTCTTTGGCCTCCTTTTCACAAGTCACAACCTCGACTTGCCAATGCATCCAAGCGCTATCATCAAATCTGTGCTCGCTCCGAGGGATTGAGCAAAGACAAAAGCCCGTGAAGATTGACACTATTCTCACGTGCGCACGCCTCATTTGCTCTGCAGCAGAGAAACATCTCCTTTGTGCCATCTGCCGCCTCGATCCAAATCCGAATCCGACATTATGCCTGGCTTTTATGACTTTCCAAATGATTTTTCGATGGGCGCGGGTGCAGATGCATCACCCTGATTTACCATGTCCAGATCCCGAGCCGGAAATGGGAATCCAGCTGGGCTCATATGAGATTTCGAAGGAGGAGGCGCAAGCTCTGCAGAGTATCCTGTTAAGTAAAGCGCTGGAAAATATTCAACGGACTCTTCGAAGGTTAAAAGCACGGGTTGAATTGATAGCAAAAGAGGCACAAAGAAGATGCTCACATGGAGATCGAAATAGGGAGGGATGGGATTTCGAGAAAGAGGAGATTGAGAATCTGATGGGTTTGTCGCAGAGTCTGCTTCAAACATCGGGGATGTTCACAAAGAGGCTGAGAACGAAAAGCGGGGCTTAGTTGAGTGAATAGAGAATATACCAAAGCTTACATAATACGTTAAACTTATATGAAAGAGAGGGCAGCCTTATCCCTCTTCTCGGCAAAAGTTTGAAAATCCCAAAAAGATCAGCGATCGCTCGCTAATTCCCAGCATGCACGTCGCTATAATTTAGCGAGGACCAGTCCTAACATGCCGCAAATATGGAGTCGATCAGTAAAAGTCCTTCCGTGCAGATAATGGGATTGATTATTTCCTTATAGCAGTTTAAGGGTACTCTAAACTGCTTCTAATGACTTTCATAAAATTATAATCGTGTTTCAATTAATTGCGACAACTTAACGCTATTATGTGCAACTCGCGTGTCAGAAAGCTACCCACCAAACACTTTGAAGTTATTGAATAGCCACTAAGTTTAATTACTATTTATTGTGTATAATAGATAACAAGGGCGATTTATTAAATTACCTTTTTTTTTTTTTTTCTTTTTTTTAATACTGAATTAACGCTCATTCCTTAAAGTGTTATAAGCGAGGAAATATATTTTGTGGGTATTTTGTTGTTGTCCTTGAATTTCAGCATCCTTCCTCTAATAACTCATCGTTCCCAGCATCCACTGCCTAGCTAATTATTTGTAATCCTCGGCAATGTCGGCCGACAAGATCGCGGCAGGACTTGCGCAAAAAAAAAAGTCATCCGGGAAAAAATACTGAATACCGATCTTGTATTGGAGCTTATATACGAAGTAAGATTACGTTAATTCGTTGGCTCGTACCTCTACACCGCGTATATGCAGGCGACTGTGGGCCTATCCTTTGCCCCACTTCACGATAATATATGAGGATGGACTCGCGTCCCTACTTCTCATCGCTATTTCTAAGATTTTTTTACAACACAAAACACGAAAACGTTTCACCCTCCTTGTTTATCAAGTCTAAGCTTTCACTTCACCTGACATGGCGACTTCAGGATCCTGCCGTGAGTCCCTCGCCACCTAAATAAAACCCTTGTCTAACCCCTCCAACCCCAAAGTCTGCGGCAAATACACCATCAGTTTTGAAGGCGAGCCACAATTAAAAGTCCACCCCTCCCCACTATCAATTAACAAATCTACCAACTAATCCAATCCAGTCACTCTGCCACTGCAATTCCTGCCGCAAAATGACCGGCAGCATGTATAGCACCAACATTTTCGTTTTGTCCGACGCATTGAAAGTCTCCCCTTCAGAGCCAAAAACGTACATTCAGTCTACGGATTCGGGAAATAACATGACGTCGTATTTCTGCGATACGTGTGGGACGACGCTATTTTGTCAGTCTAGTGGATTCCCGGTATTACCCCTCTGCCTTTAAACATGAATTTCACTGACGGTTTGGTTTGCAGACTAGGAAAGTAATTAAGGTATGTATAAACCAAGGCGAAAGGATTGGAAGGGGTAGAGGAGTTGATGATTAATTGCTGTGAACAGGAGGGTATTTTAGATAAGATATCAGAGGGAAAACCAGCCATGGAGTCCTACGCTGATAGAAGAGCTGAGTGGGTGCCGCATGTTGAGGGCGCGGTCCAGAAGAATGGAGCGGGTGTTTCATGAGTCGTGATTATGGTTCGATATCAGAGTAGAGCAACAGGTTGTTAAACCTGAATTCCAACCAATTAGTTACGAAATCTATTTCTGTTTACAACCCCCAGGGCGTAAGAAATGTTAAATGTAAGGTGATTGTGGCCGTATCTTCAAGGGCCGCCAGGCCAATCACCTGTTCGGCTTTCGCAGTATATTGCTATTTTGTAGTTAAATACTGGTCAGTGCTCATCAACATTTATTATGGCCTGTAGGCAGTAGAAAGATGAGTGGCGCTGCTTCATAGGGTAATGATGGCCAACGGTTTTGTCTACCAATCATAAGCGAACAAGTGCTCATGCGGGGGATCTGCACACATCTAAAAGCGGGGTCTGTGGCTTGCATTGGAATTTGTGGAGGAGAAAACTCAGTTTCTAGAATTTTCTAGGGAAAGGGAGACACAGAATTGGAAAATTCATAGGTCAAGGATACAACATAACGCCATGATGTGCGCCCCGAGGATAGTCTCTGTGTGCTTGTTGGCACGGCGTTTAAAGAACACATAACTTTTTTTTTATAGAGCACAGACGAAACGAAACGACGGGGAAATTCAGAGATCGGCGGAGATGGATGAAGCTCTCAGCCTCTCAATCAATAGTTCGTCTGCAGTGTACAGTCACTGTAGCCGGACCCCGAATCAAACATGGCTGCATAACGCAAGGCCATACGGAATCCCCCCCTTCACATTAGCGCACGCGACCTGACTTCTAAACATCCGATTAACGGGACGAAAGGGAAACCCCGTGGGAAAGGTTTGTTCTTCACCGCACTATGAATGTTCCGGGTGCTTTCCCCAAAGGGCTTACCACGAGATTGGGAGGCTCTCCTCTCTCCATTGCGCCATCTCGACTTCCTACCATTTATCAATTTCTACTGGACGAGCACTTTACTTTCAGACCAGATCGGCTTTTGGCTTACATTAACCTTATGTTGTCAATTGGGTCGGCACCCGCGTCGCGGTCCGGGAAACGGTAGTAGCGACCCGAGAAACACTTTGCCCACCAGTCTCTGTGCGGATGATTCCGGGCATATCCCAGAACGCCATTCTCATGAGCTTCTGCACCAACGCCTTGGTTCGGATCCCTTCCTCATTTTTCATTCTTATCCAGATGCATCCATTTTGTTTGAGAAAGCAGCGCCAGAGCCAGTGTATTTGGACCCCACACAATATTCACGACGCTTTCTGTTCATGTAAAACATTATCCCTGCCTAGCTTGACTTTGCCTGGGTGTGATATATCTGAGTCCTGGACCGCTTCTTGAAAAAAAAAAAGAATCGTCCCTTTTCACCATTGAACGACATTGCTTCTTCTTTAGAAATGGAGACGACACCGGTTGACAGAGGACGGCAGCATGATTTAGTGGTATGCTCTGTAGTAATGACCTCATTGGCGGGTATGTTTCAATTGGAGTCGAATCCTGTGGAAAGAGACGTTTGCTAACTGCTCTTGTTTTGTAGCCGTTACAGTGAGTTTGCGGGTAATCTCAAGAGTGATTGTTACTCGGAAGTTGGGAGTGGATGACTGGTTGATGATCTTTGGTTTGGTAAAGTTATGCCCTTTTTTAAGCCGGCAGAAGCTAATTTTCACAGTTTTTTACCGGCTGCTATTTATTCGAAATCATATACGGCTCGCGATTTGGTATGGGACTTCACAGCTCTGATATTACTCTGTCAGACAAGGTGTCGCTACTGAAGGCAAGTTTATATCTCCACGAACGAAGAACCTTGAGACACGGGGACAAGGCTTATTTCAGCAGCTTGTTTTACCAATCGAATTAACATACACCACCATCATTTCCACCCTCAAAATCTCAATCCTCTGTTTCTATCTGAGAATAGGTGAGTGGCCATAATAGACTTTTTCTGGTGCAGGCAAAGATGATTTCTAATATTTATGTCTAGCTACAAGCAATGAACTTCTTCGGAGGATAACATATGGCAGTATTATTTTCATAGCAATTTTCTTCATTCAGACAGTGATAGTCACAAGTCTACAGTGTGTCCCTGTCGCGATGCTGTGGGATCTGACCGGTCAGGTAGAAGGTCACTGTATTAATGGAGAGGTATATTTTTACTGTGAGTTCCTATCTTGGGATTTTCAGAAGCTTCCAAAGCTCTAATACATAACTCTATCTTCTAGTTATTGCGGTGTTTAATGTCTTATTGGACATTTGGGTTTTGATACTACCAATCAAAACCCTTAAAAACATCAAAAGACCAACAAGAGATAAAGTTGTTCTATTTATTGTTTTTGGTTTCGGTGCTCTGGCTTGCATCGCAAAGTTAGTACATTTCCATATACACGTCTTCCCAATATTAGCCCATCCAGAGTTACTTACCATACTTTGTATAGTATAATCCGGTTATACACAATTGGAGTCTTTGAATCCTCTAAGGATAAACTCTACGACGAGCTCCGATCAACATTTGGTCGATGATCGAGATTAACATTGCCATTGTCTGCGCATCCGTCCCAGGCAAGCTCCTCCCTCTCCTCTATGAACTATTCATTGACTAACACGCCTTCCTCCCAGCTCTGAAACCCCTCTTCTCAAAGTCGGTCCGCGAGCGCACTATGGGCTCTAGATACGACCCCAGAAAAATCAGCGGGAGATACAGCCACCCGATGGTGCCGCTTTATGACTATCGGAAGAATGATCTCTCAAGCTTCCGCGATATGGAAAAGGGCTATACTAGTAACGGGAAGGCTTCTATGAAAGATGATGCTGGGAGCTAAGATCAAATTATACCGTGCGAGCCTGGAATAGAGGCAAAGGCGTAAAAGCAGTTAATAGTTTAGCAGGCATATTTTGAAATGCATTAATAATTGTGATAGTTGGTTTTTCCCTCCTTAATCTATAATTTAACATGCTTTTTCCTCGTTCCTCAAAAATAAGTGCCCAGTGGCTCGTCAGCTCGCAATTACATGCACCCCTCCTCCCCCTTTCATGCCGTCTAAGCACTGACCGCCCTTCCAACTCCAGTCAACAGTAAAATTCAGAGTTAATTAAGATAATAGAATATATATTCTATATCTCTAAATCCCTTTCTTCCTTCTCTTATTGAAAATCCACAACGCCAATACAAATTACACAATACTCCAAATTTAAGAGCAGCAGCAACGTCTTAAAGGGCAGTAAATAGATAATATATATTTTTAACATGATAATCGTGTTTCCTTATACGAAAGATTGTTTATTACATAGTGACCCTAATCCCATGGATATATATAACGCCAGAATGATTGCATGAAATGATTTAACTCCCCGAAAAAATTGTCCCAAGAACCAACACCCTTATACACCCAAGTGCAGCAATTCGTTCATTCGTTCGTTTATTTCGCATTCCATCCATCCTATTCCAACCCCCTCCACGCCCCCTTCCCTCACTGTCCTCCAAACCCCTCTCATACCCCTTCCTCCCCCCCTCTCCTCACTCAAGAGTCACAAAAATAAAAATTATTAGCATCACTACTCCTCAGCGTACTAAACGCCGTGACCGTCGCACTCTTTGCCGCATTCGTGCACGCAGTATTCTGTGTATTACACTCTGACACCGTAAACGTGCCGGCGGCCGTCGTTTTCCCCCCTCCCCCGCCACCACCGGTAGGTGAATTGGCGATCGATTGACAGGTGTTGAATTGTTGGGAACAGGAGGCTTGGGCCGCGGTTTGGAACTGTGTGAATGTTGCAGTTCCTACAGTGAAGGGGCGCGTGGAATCGCCTGATGAGAGGATGGGGGGCGCGGGACCACCGAGGACGCCGGTGAATGTCTAATGGGAGGGGAAGTGGTTAGTGAGGGGATTGGACTGAGACGAAAGGTTTGGAGGGGAGAATCGGCTTTGCTTGGGGGTTTGATTGGATGAAATTGCATTTCCAAAGCCAAACAAGACAAGAACAAGACGACGATAAACATACCTGAAGATTCGTAGTCGTCGCACGCTGATAAAGCGCGAATTCCAACGCTGCTCCGGGATCAAGCGGCAATTCCATTTTCCCTATTTCTCCTGCTGCCACCGCGCAGACGAGGAAAGACGTGATAAAGGATCGCATTTCTTGTAGTTGTGATATCTGTTTCTTTTAGTCGTGGTGTAAGAAAGATTTTGCGAAAGAAAGGTTCAGATGAATTTGTATTTGAAATAATTGTTGGAAGAAGAGAGAAGGGTGGTGTTGTGCTTGGACATGAGGTGAAACTTGGAGGGGGGATCTGAAACCGGCTGCAACAAGGTGGGACGGGCGGCGGGTGTTTTGATGCATGCAATTTTGTGTGCTGCATGATGATCATCGAATCAGATCCCTCGCGTGCATTTTTGACACTCGGTTGTAGGGTTTTTATTTTAGAGATTTAACCTTATT